>JAANSO010000011.1:0-159411 GCA_036507315.1 Lepidocyrtus fimetarius | reverse complement strand
ATCGCAACCATATACTTTTTGTACGAACTGCTGGGATTGAACTAACAACCCCTGTGAGCAGAATGGATATTCGTCAAACTAAAGATTGAAACTCTAGCCCAACTACCTATCCTGGCAGTTGACAAACCGGATAGTTAAAACTTATAATATTTAGTAGCAGACAGGCTGTAAATGTACTTGATATAACAGAAGGACAAAATGATTGCTAATATTGTATACATAAAATTCATGGATTATGGAAAACTGTATAGAAAAAGCTGCTTTTTAAATAAAGAGAAAAAGATCAACGATAGTAATGGAGCCCCAGCATTGAGAGAAAGTGCAGGATAAAAATAATAACTGAAAGAGCAGAGGGAGAGGGAACAAATGGACTAAAATGGACAAATATACGTATACATACCATTATCCTTACCGTTTGCCAAAAAATATAAAATTCCTGCTGCCAAGTCAAAATCTAACTTCCTCTGTACAACCTTCAGAGTAAAAATATTCCCCAACAAACAGTATACATCCACTGTCGTGCTACTATCTCTCATCAAAAAATACCTTTCACTGGACTTGAATGCTCTATTTATTGACGCAGAAGAAAAGGGAATGAAAAAAAGAAAGTAAAATGTCACAATTTCTTTTTCATCCTTCGTGCTCAGCGTGGCCATGGTTTGTGTGTGGAGGATGGATGGGGGAAAGTTTTCTTGGGTTCTCTAGTCTCATTGCTAGTTTTAAAATTCCAAGTTTTTGAATAAGCCACCTGCTGTGTCCGATCATGGGTGCATTGAAGATGCTTAAATTCAGCAGTCATGTGTGTATGATGTAAAACTAATGTTAATGTTACTTTTATTTTACAATGTACTAGTAAATGTTTACGCGTGGCTTGCAGTGTACCTAAAGATAAATCTACGTGATTTTTAACTATTATATTTTAATAAAATGATACAAATAGTCCTACCGGAGATAAAAGTAAGAATGTTAGGATGGACCATACGCTGCCAGCGACAGTTGTGGCTACCCCTCAATAACATTGTTGCTGATCTGGGATTTGGGATAAGCTATTTTTGTAGATGAGAGGGGCCTCAGTATTTTCCTTGTTTTTTATCTATATGTTGTCGGTGTCACTATCCACCCACTCACATCTTCCGGGTTTGATTCATTCAAATACCTTGTTTTAACTCTTCCTGTTTCCCACGTAATACATATTTCTAGTGTAAGATTAATCTCACAGAACCCCAAACCTGGAATCAGCTACTACTGTATATGCAAATCCAACTGATTCTTGCCTGGAGGAATATTTAATAATTGGAAATGTTTAACATGTTTTTCTAAAGAATGCCTTAGAGTATATAAAAAACCAATGTTAAATCAAATTTTATATTTTCCGGTATGTACATGCGCGCATTTAAATTATTATCAAATTGTACAAAGATAATGAGCCTGTAGAATAATAAAACTTGATTCGTTTTTTTGGATGTTCCTCTTGAATTTGAGATTTTGAGAATAAAAGTTGTCTCTACAAATTCCTCTTACTGAAAAGCATTTCACAGAATTAGTTAATGCTGTAAAATAAACTTGTCCATTGTGAATAAAAAAGAGTTGAGTGTGTAAGTAATAGTAGAGAATTACTTTTACTCGAATTGTGAAGATAACTTATGGACTCTTTACTCTACCATTCTATTTCATTCTTCTTTTTTAAAACAACTTCAGTTCAATGAATGTTTTATGCCTTTGTCTGTATCTAAGAATTTTCTCATTGAGAATACTTCAACAGCAGCAATAGGGGACAATGACTCAATCACAAACAGAAACTAAAGCGAATTTAGGAATTTGGTGAAGCCTTTCTTTTATTCAAGTGACGCTATTTTGTAAGCAATTTAAACATCCAAGAATAAGAAAATGATGACTTTCAACCAATTCGAAATAAACCGTGAACGGTGAATTTTTCTAGATAATGGTTGCACTCTATTGGATTTGACAAGAAACTCTTCTAAGCGTACAAGTCAAGATGGGCGAAAACAAAGTTAAATTCATTTCCACATTATTAAAACCCAAACATGACTTGCGGTTTTTAATTTATATTTTCCTAGGAATGCAAGAAAATTAAAGATAATATGAATCACTGCTTCGTTTACAGACAAAAATTTAGGAAAATTCAAATGTTGATCCGCGCCTTAAAGCTAACACCTAGAAATTCTTCCTTGTCAGCGAGAATGTGAAAATGTCACAGATTGGAAAAGATAGAAAAAGGAGGTTACTACTTGGAACGACAATAATATGCAAATTACATGGAATAACGAAAAAAGTATATTTTTAAGTCTACAATATTCGTACTGCAAGAAGCGACATGCATAAAAGTGCCAATAAAATGAAGATGAAACTCGAGTTGAAGACAATGGAATTATTCCACCACAAAAATAGTATTCACAGTTACGAAAAAATATTTGAATGATGATGACGAGTAAATCTGCACAAGTATTTTTCCATATTATGTATACATGAGAAAGGAAAATGGTTGTATATACACACCACTTCTTCTACTTCTTCCACCTAAATAGAAACCCATAAATATTTCCTTCTCAATAAACCTTTCCCATTTAAATAAACTCCTAAGCACTTGCCGTTCCCACCACCCACCACGACTTACTACCTAGCTCCAGAAAATCAAACTGGATAAGAAAGAGACAATTCCCATTTGACATTTATACTTTAGCTCATCTGCAGTATTTTATCTTAATTTCTTACCGCTGTTGTGTGTCAAGAACGTTGCAAATAAACTTGGAAAAGTAATTCATTTTTTATCAATGAGATATAAATATAGTTTTACTAGCTACCCGAAATTTAAATTAATGGAGTATTCATTCCTAAACTGGGTTTCCAAGGGGCAAGTTTGTTTGAATCTAAATTGCTATCAGATGATAGTAATTATGTAGATAGCTCAATTTTAAAATGCTCTCAGCGTTTAAATTTCCACCGGAATCATTTTGTGGCTCTTTCCCTCCTTTCCACTGGAATTTTTCAGAGAAAGTAAAGAGAGAGCGGGGTGAACAATGAGGAACGTGTACTCTGCAATGCATTTTCTTTTGGTATGCTTCTCAGGGTTGTGATATTATCCCGGTGGGAAAGGTAAGGATGCTGATGATTACTTTTGGGAAAAATAAACCACATATTACAAGTTTCTCTTTTCAACCCATGGCATACATGCAGAGAAAGTAGTAAAAGTAACTATTCGCATAACCAACCTATTTTTAGACTGATTACTTTCATACAAATGGGCCAAAAAGGGAAAATTATTAAATATACTTTTTAATTAAACGAGGTTTCGATCGTGTTCACGAACTTCATTAAGTTACGTTAAGAATATCTGGGAAAATCTAGAAGGTTAATTTTATAATTTAGGCATCATCTCTGACATTATTTAACAAAGAAAACTGGGCTAGTCAAAAGTTAAACGAATTCCCCATTGATACTTTAAGATGTTAAATATAGAGCTATTGTACATTTTGAAGGTACTTCGTAGGTTGGATTACCACAACTTCTTTTTATGATGAAGCTAAATTACCAAGTTTAACAAAAAAAAACATGGCAAAATGTGATATAGCACAGTAGTGACTTTAGGATTATAATAAGAAAAATGCTTTTGCGATATATTTCTATTGCAGAATAGTGAAATTCTATGATATTTTTCTGTTTAGTTGCTTCAAGCTATCAAAGCTTCAGTTGCATCATAAAACAATAATTTTGATTGCGAGAGAGGAAACGGAACGATTCTTTGAAGGTATTCATGGATGTTAAACAAAGGATGTGAAAAACAAAAATACTGGATTTCCTATTGTAACTTCGCAAATATTATCCAGAGCAATAAAGAAAGTTCCAACTGGAACATTAGACCGCAATTACAGTGACACAGTCAAAGCCAATCCAATTTAAGGGACGAATTGAATTTTTTATGCGCTTCTGTTTCTTTCTGTTTTAGAAAGAACCTGAAACCGTTTAGAAAAAGAAAGCACTCTCATATCTTTCAACAAAAATCCTACTGTTGGTCTTTAATATTTGTATGGAAGATTTTAAAAACGAAATTGTGTTAGGATAAATCCATTAATAAAAAGAGCTCTGCTGGAACAACATATCTGCTAAAAAATATGTATAAATATTGTAGAGGAAACAGTTTAAAACCGCAAAATGCAAGCATTATTATCTTAACACATCTATGCAAAACCTAAAGATAGATGCTTTTACTGTTAGTTTTTCACTACCCGAAAAAAAATGAAATTTATTAGGTTGCGTATTTTTTTCTTGAAGGCGAAAAGAAATAGAACGTATTCCAGGAAACAAGGGGAGTGGTGGCGGTAGTACGATGATGGTGATGTTGGTTCCAGCAACTCCGGAAAAATATTTTTTTGGAAGAAAATCGAAATTCTAGAATAAAACAAGAGTTTTCGTTTATACGAAAATATTAGAATTTTAGCTTTATATACGGTTGCCATAAAAATCCCGGGAAGGCAAAGAAGGGAAGAGGATAGTTCTGTGGTGGGCTTGTGGTAGCATCTAAATTCTAAAAGTTTATCTTGATTTAGCCAAAAAAACACATATTTATAAAAAATAACTTTGAGACGCAAGTCTTGAAGTTATCAGAGAAGAAAAAGAGTAAAGAAAAAAGAAATTGTTTTTGAAGTAGAAGAGCACAACAAATAACAGTGGCAGAGGGTTTGATGCCATGATTACTTTGGGAACAGATCAGAAGAGTGGAATGCTTTCTTTGTTCTGCTACTACAGAACAAAATTGCTTATAAAACCTGGACACAAAGCAAACGAGCCTTAGATGAACGAGTATTTATGCCTATTTTTATCTCCCCAGCTTCCCTTCAATGCATCGCTCGAGAGACATTAACTTTTGAACATAAAAATAAACATAAATACATATTTGCATATTTCGTTTTATAATCTTCAGAAATTATAATCTGAGAGTTGAGACATCGAAATTTAAATCGATTCCAGCCATTTCAGATAAGTACATTGCAATAAAACTTTTACGACATTTACCTGTTTAACATATGAAAATTTAAATTTATTTTTGAGGGTCTTTCGAAAAATTTCTACGTGAGAATTCACCTACAAGTGAGCAGTTTTAAAGCCAAGTAAAAGCAACAACGGCATTATATTTGAAAGTTACAAAGAGTCAATTTACTTATTAGATTGGCAAGAGCTATCAAAGAGATTTTTAATTAAATCAAAAAACCTCATAATCATAAAAAAGGCAAAGGCATGAGCTAGTCTATGATTTAAAAAGATTAGCTGCTTATAAGAAACGGGAGTTCATTGAATTTAAAGAAGCGCTACAATAGGTTTGACCTTAATATATATTTCATAAGTGGCCATTAACACTGGATCTGAGGCGTGTAGGCATCAACGGTGATGATGGATACATAAGAAATCAGATTTGATTGGAAACCCTGCGCCATATGTGAACATATTTGCAGCTACTTAAAGAGAAAACACTATCACGATTGAAAATGAAGTTGTTTTCTTTATTATAATTTTCCTCTTATTTCTTTAAAAATTGTGCTAGTACCAAACTGGTCATAAAGTGAAGGGAGATGATAAAAAATATTTGATTTATGGTTTCATACATTGCCGATGATCACATTCGTCAACTCAAGACATGATATCATGATGAAAGAAAATCCTTTTGGGTTTCTTACTACAAAAAATACTTTCTCTGCGCTACGCCCATTTTGATGCAACTATAAAAGTAAAAGTTAGTGGCAGTGGTTGTAGTGGAGCTGCTATTATGTATATTGCCACTTTTCGCTAATACTTGGCTTTTCTGCTGCTGCCACTGCTGCTGATGGTGATGCATGTGCACTGGAGAGAAGAATTAAAGACATTTTTCGTGTACGCAGAGAAAATAGTTGACAGTGATGAACTAACTGGAAGAGTGAGACGGAAAGAAGCGATGATAGCCGACATGATTTTCATGTTTTATGTGAGAAAGCAAGCAGCAGTAATACGTTTTTTAAAATAAGTTAAAAACTCTCTGCTTTAGTTCTAAAAACCACGTTTCCTTCCTGCTTTTCCTTTTGTTTAATAAGTATATATAAACATAGATACACAAGAACAGGCATACATTTTTATTGAAACCTTAAAATGCCTAATGTTATGTAATTTGACATGGGAAGAGCCAATCTGACCACTGACGACTTTTATTTAGTGCGAATCAAGTTTTGAATATGTTAAAATCGAAACTTTTAAAACTATTTAGAATTTTGTTTTGGGTTACGGTTTAACCGAAGTGGGTTTAACATTGAGTGACTCAAATGAGTACAATGTAAATCTTATTAGTATTGCTGACATAAAATTGAATTGCTGAAATATTTTCACTCGGCAATAAAAAATTTGCAACTTGTCAGCCACAGAATTCTCAAGTCAGTTGATATATTCCTTATTATGCAGGCTTGATTGAACTCAATCTTCTACTCATCTGCAATTTCATGTCTACTTTGGGATTATTTGTCAACATATTAATATTCTATTGCTCTAAGAGAAGCCATGGAAGTAAAATTTAAACTTTCATCTGCATTCAATGTCAACTATGCCCAGGATGCAGACAGTATGATAAAATACTTTTCCATGCATATTACAATATTGAGTAAGTAAATATGAGTTCAAAGTGGAGGAACTATAGAATAACAATAATCATGATCACCACATCATTTCCAAGTTCCAACTATTCCAATTCCAATATGCTCACTTTATGTTTCTCTCTCTTTTATCTCTATGCGGAATTAACTTCGAATTTCAATAGATATTATTATTATGGACCAAAAACTCTCCTCACCAAGTTGCAAAGTTCGACCTTAAGTCCTTCATAATCTTCCCATAAAAATACTGTATGAGACGATTATATGAAATGATATGATCATGATGTGATATGAAATGGTACTGAACCACCAGCTCTAATCACATAACATAACAATAACTTTTCTGTCATTCCATTTCACTGTATTTACTTTCTCCGCTTTTTCTATTGCCGATAGACTGATAAAGGACCCCGACGGTGAGTGGACCGGAGTTGGTTTGGTGAACCGAGCAGATTGTGTGGAGGACTATCAAATACATATGTTGTTGTCCACACAATGGGCGGCCTTTTCTCTATTCACTTCGTTTCCCCTTCTCATTTTTATTAGAGGAGCAGACACAAAAATATTTTAGCCGTTTTTTCTTCAAAGGATTAAAAAAGTATTTAATAACTTATTTCAACATTACTTTGTGCTAATGCAGACTGCTGAGACTATAAAAACGGAAACTGATTTCAATGCGAATTAATATCCTTCCCCTAAAGCCATTTTTTTAAAATTAATAAATGCCCACCGGGACCAGTGCATTAAACTTTCATTTTAAAACATGTCATTATTCCTTCTATCAAAACTTATTTTATGAATGGAGACCATAATCATGCAAGATGACAATCATGTTTCAATAATTGTGTTATCACTCTACTAATATTTCATAGAAATATAAAAGTTAAAGGTGAAGTTGAGTACTAACGCCTAAAGTGGTTTAAGAGGGTACCAACATCATCTAAAAATTAAAAACCCCACATCATGATTAACGCCGTCATGACCCTTTCCTTGCAGATTTCGTTTAAGCAAAAAAGCGAGTAAGGACGAGCTCATTTTGTATTCCCTGGCACAATCCATTACTTTCTGATAACATTGTCATAGTTTATGGGGTACATAAGGAAGGCTAAACGGCCGTGACTAGGTAAAGTAGCGGTGAAGTCATTTTGTTTTCAGTACAAAGTTGCATGTTTGAAACATGCAGTATTCTCCATTCTCGGGTGAACACTAAAATGTGATTGGCAACAAGGCAACAATCCAAACTGAAGAGCCGAGTGGCTGTCTTTTTAAATTTGTTGCGAATTGGAGTATTGAATAAAGTAGAATATAGAGTGGAACTAAAGCACTGATAATCTTTAGCTGATAAAACATACCATTTGAATTACTACTTCATTTGTCCTGGTTTATGTTTATGAACAATCAAAATATTTTGTTTTGACCTGAAATTGTCCAATCTTGCTTTCCCATATGGGGATTCCCTTATTGTGAAATAAAGTAAAGTAAAAAGTAAAGACAAGGAAAAAAATGTAAGAGCGATGAAAGTGTGAGTGAAAGTCTGCATGTTCATAGTCTTTACAGAGTTTTTGCTTCTTCTGAATATGGAGTCCGGCCAACTTTCTGCCTCATCATTGCTCACTTTGGCATCTTCCCATGTTATACATACCAGAGGGTTACCAGTTTTGTCCCTTAAAACATTCCTGTTCTCTCTTTCACTTTTCCCATTTTATTTACGTTCCTTTTAGTTATTTCGAGTCGTGAGGAATATGGCCCTGTGAATCTGGACACAGACATGCATTTAAATGGAAGTGGTAGGGGGAAAATAAAGTTGCTGGAATCATGAAGAAAGTGCCCCAAACAACATCCATGAATGTAACTAGGCACTCCTTCAAAAATACAGTATAATGGCACACTCTTACATTTAAACTTAAATTACAAAACTTGTCTGTAAACGAGGGTTTCACTCTAACGACTTAAGGACTACCTCCAGTCCAACACAGTCTCTTCTTGTCTACATATATTACTTTGAAATGGATTTGGATACTAGTATTTAACTCGGCACTACTTACTACATATACATGCTACTATAAAAATCGCCAAAAGAATACAAAAACAACCCTTGCAAGCCTCTATAAACTCCATGTTTCTCGTGAAAGTCATCCAACAATAATTTTGAGTCGTTATCAGCCATTCCCGTTACCAATTCCAAAATAAATAGAGACAAAAGTGGAGAAAAACAGAGGGTGTGAGAGGAAAAGAGTGGAAGAAAAAGAAAGTACTGTTGAAAGTTGGAATCCCTCACGGTTTAGTAATAACAGCGGGAGATGCAAATGGGCATTGGGGTTAATGAATTGGCTTGATTTGGTTCTTGCTAGAGGAAATCATCTAGTGCGTGTCTACTTTTCATTCTATCCTTGGCAAATTATTCCTGATGGGATAGCAAGGCTACCTATATAGCGAAAGCAAATTAATATTACACAGAGTTGCTGCATATGTACATAATCTACTTGACGATTTTCGTATAATAGTATGACAACCCTTTGAACCTTTTGTATATCAAAAAAGGTAAAGGTAGATCGTCTTTTTTCATTGCGAATATTTGTTGTAGTGATGATTACTATATTGTAATCGTAATGAAAAGAGGAAGATCATTGCCTGATAAGTTGTTGTTGTTTTATTGCCGCTGCTAATGGAATGAAAGGGGTAAAAACACGATGTACACTGGAATGCCAAAATAAAACGCTCTGCGAGCTCTCCTCTGCCAATTTTTCTTCTGTAGGAAAAAATTTGTTCATGTATTTTACCTTGCCGCTGTGAGAATTTTGTCAAAATCATCATCCATTCTCTCTGATATATATGGCAACAGCAAACAACCTGGATTTAGTTTGATGCTACTGGTATATAATTATAACAATCCTATGTTCAGTGAATACATACAAACCATAAAGGATTATAATGAGAAGAGGAAAACACGACATAAGAGAAGGGCTCAAGTAAAGTTACAAAGATGCAAGCTGGGTGTTTTTCTAGTGAAATCTTTTCTATAGAATGATGTTTACAAAATATTGCGAACAAGAGAAAGGAATAATACTATTAACTGAATAGATTTTTATGAAACCGTAATAATGGAACAAAGGGAAAAGTTTTTATTATAACTGTGTCCATATACAATGCAAATATGCATACGTATTTATCTCTGCACAACTTTTTTTATTAGTGTTGTTATTGTTTGTAGTGTTCATTTGTTCCATCTGAAAATATTATTTTGAAGAAAAGCGTTATGGATGGCTTACCATCCAAAGGCAGTGGAGGGTTATAGTTATCATTAATGATTAGGAGAAAGCAGTATAACATATAAAGCAAAAGTATTTTAATTTGAAGAAAAATGTTCATGTCTCGCACTAATTAGGTTTCGTGGTTAATAATCCTAATTTGGTTTGTTTTCTGCAACAGGTACGGAGACATGGTACCCAAAACCATAGCTGGGAAAGTAGTTGGAGGTGTTTGCTCGCTGAGTGGTGTGCTCGTCATCGCTCTTCCAGTCCCCGTCATAGTCTCCAATTTCAGCCGAATATATCATCAGAATCAGAGAGCTGATAAGAGGAAAGCACAGAAGGTAAGTTCAGTTAAAAATTCAATTAAAATTTTTGAATGATCTTTGATTTCTTGCACCAGTAAAAATACATATAATTGAGAACCTGACTAAATCAATATCGGCAGCTACAGTACATAATAATATGCTTTCCGAAGGATCATTTTTATATAAAAGACAGAAGCGAATAGTGTCCTCAGGGACTCCCTTCCCCACGGAAGTACATTATTACTATGCTATTGCTCATATAGAAACATGTAATAATCCGACAAAGGTAGTTGTAAGAGAAATTACTCATTTCTCTTTGCTTATGCCATCACTTTGCGAGAAAATTAGCATAATGGGGTTGTGGAGACGTACATAAATACTTCTATATTTTGATATAAATTACTAAATTTTTGTTACTTTTACTGTGAATATTTGCAGAAAGCCCGTTTGGCAAGAATAAGAATTGCAAAGGCCTCCTCAGGTGCAGCATTTGTGAGTAAAAAGAAGGCTGTGGAAGCTCGGTTGGCAGCCCAGGAGAGTGGACTTGAAATTGATGACGGGAGAGAAGAAGATATTTTTGAGTTACAACATCATCATTTGCTTAGATGCCTCGAGAAAACTACTGTAAGTGGGGGAAATTCTCAGTTTTCTTACATTTTGCTACTCTATATTATTTTTACTGCTTTTTTTCAATTCTGCTAATCTGCAACATAGCTGAACATATTTTGTATGAAACACTTGAAGTAATAACTCTTACAATTAATCATCGTAACGCTTGCAGCTTCTGACGTTTATGAAACGACACAGAGAAAGTAGCTAGTTCATTGCAAAGTTTAACCCAAGTTTAACTCATGGTGTTGGATAATTTCAGTCTCAATTTGTTTCTACTTATCTAATTTGTTATGGCCATGAAAAGTAACATTTTGAGTAATCTTTTGTAAATTTACTAAAAATTGAGAAATTAGTTTTAGCAATTAACTTTCTCGTGTTTTGTACAGCGTTGGCTGAAACAATTTCAGTTGAACAATATTTTATTTTAAACATTTGAATTAAATATTGATGTAGGGCATGAAGCTGCAAACTTCAAACGTTATGTCTTCTGCTACACCTCCAACAACTACTACGATGACAACTGCTGAGTCTTCCGTGCCTTCAGTCTGATCTTAATAGACAAATTATATAATCAACGTAACTAAACACGTACTTTATTGTTTGATACGAAATATTTATTTACAATTCTTAATTACTACAATTAAAATAATGGCGCGGATCAAATTATCTCTTTGACTTCACAGTATTCTCTAGATGGGAACTTTTAGAGACTTTTGAATGAGTTTGTTGCCCTAATTGAGCCTGTTAATTACTCAAATCAAAGAATCTCCATTTTACATAGTTTTTTATCTGTTTAATCTTTCCCTCATTCAAGTCAAATTATAAAGGAATCATTATCTCTTATGGCCATCCTGATATTATACTTCTTTCAAACATTTAAATTTCTTTCAATTCCTTCTAAACTTTAAGTTGTTGTTTATTTACACACGCTTATTTATGTCGCGTAATTTCAATCCAAGCTCAATGTGATTCACTTTTTATTTAAAATGTTAATTGTTTGCTACATACTGTACACGAAAGCAATGATTATGTGCTATTGTGTAGTGTTTGCCGCATAGATTTAATCATTCAATGTTTTCCTATTTTAAACATCCATATATTCTGTATCGTCTTTGAAACTATCGGTTAAAATGAAAATCAGTATTACTGTAGCATCCTGTTCAAGATCCATTTTTGTTCTGATTCTGTTCAATTTAAGTTTATGATTTATATACTTCCTTAAGTAACGTATTTACATTATATTAGTTTATATAAGGTGCTGCCGTATTTATAATGTAATAACGTACTTTGTTTGTAAAGGGTACCCAGCATAATTTATAAAAACCATAAATATTTATTTTATGTTTGCCAAAATATTCTATATTCAACCTTTAATGAGTAAAACCACATTTATTTAAGTTATGAACAGCTCCACAGTGCTATCTTTATTTGCCTCTGCACATAAATGAATGTCACCTGCATTTTTCTTATTTTCGCATCGACACGTAAGTTTATGCTAATACAGTAAAAGTTTATATTAGTTCAACAATTTAAGTTCAATAATTTCTGACTTTCACTTCCTCTTTTTAACTCCATAATCCCATGAATAATCGAAAACATTAGATTGTTGGCCCTTGTTGCTTTTTCTTTTTTGTTTATTTATGCTATGGCTATAACAGATCGAGAATAAATTTCGATTATCATCAGAATTACCATCGTTATCATGATTAGCAGTACATCAATAGAATGTATGGATGAAACATTAATCAAGTTTTTAAAAGACAGAATAACAGTAGTTTCTAAAATGACTAGTTTGTCAAAATAAGTTACTTTTATTAAAAACCCATATCCACAACATATGAAAAATGCAGATATATTTATGAATAGACCGAATATAAGATTATCTTATGTAGTGTAACGAGTCAAATAGCTTTCACTGTCTCTTTCTCTCAATTACTCACTTGTCCTTATTATACCTTTGTTTTCAGCTGATTTATAATGAATGGTTACATTAAGAAAGGATGTGGTGGTGGTGGTATGGTTTACCCTATTTTGAACTTTAGTCCGCGGAAAATGCTTTGTCATCAAAGGATGGTTGTTTCATAAGCAGATTTCTACTTTCTCTCACGAACAGTGAACCGGATGTTGTTGTGGATGATGATAATCATGATTTATATTTAGCCAATAATAATGCCATATCAGCAATATCCTTAACTATTCTTTTTAATACTGCCTAGCTCCTTATATTCTTCCCCGTCCTGTATAACCATCTATGTAATCTTTGCATGACCTGATACGTATGCTTGCACTGTACAGGATCGAGAATTTGTTGAGATGGAAGTACCATACAACGGACAACCCAAGCGACCTGGTAGTCCATCTCCACCTCCATCGCCACACGCTTCAATCGGAAGTCGCACTGCCCTGTTACAACTTTGCTGTCCTGCCAGATGTTGTCCACAGCGTTACCAGGTGAGGTCTCAGATCATTTTCTATATTTTTCTAGGTATATCTCAAGGTTCAATTAGTTTCCATGCTGCTGCAAAATTGAATGTAACGACTTCCAGAATTTGAGAATTACAAATATTGCAAACTCTTATTTTTTTTAAATATATGGGTAAATAATTTGTTAAGTTTTCGTGTTTCGTAGGTTTCTATCAAATAAAAGCATAAATGTGATTGTAATATGCAATTATTAAAAGGTAGATAAGGTTTTCCATTTTAATTTTCTTTGACTCGTTATCCATCTACAGTAACACAATAAATGGTAAACTAGTTAAACTACAAAATTGAAATATCCAAATCAAATAGGCTTTATGAAGTAGTCCAATGTCCTTGTTTGGGTGCAATTTGACACATTAGTATTACTAAATTTTATAATTAAATTACTATTATATCATGTAAGTACACGTACTGCTCAAAGTTAATTGATGGATAGCAACATATAAAACGTCTAGTTAGAAGTTATAGTTAAGTTTTATTTATTACCTATGTAGGAATGAAGGTAAGCTTCCAAATAATCTTGTCATTATTCTCTACTATACTCAAGTCCGGTATGAGATTCATACTTCAAAAAAATATATATGCAAATGCGTATGTTTGCGTCTTTCCCAACCACTACGTGTGAGTGCACTCTTCAAAGAATTCTTTTTGAATGGCTGAGCAGAGCAATTACAATAATGACATGCAAAGAGGAAGAGAGACAAAGTGGAAGGCACGAAAATAAAGGAAAATTATTTTTCTGGAAAGAGTGAAGGAATATGGAGAAAGCAGAAGAAGCAAATATAGCTGGATAGGCCATTTAGTAGTAGAATGATATTACGGAATACTACAAGTTTTGTTCCATTATATTTTTGGAAAAAGTTGGGAGTGAAAAAGAAGAGAAAATTTACTTTAACTATGTATGGATCTAAAATTGGAATAGCATATTAAAATTTTCCCAAAGAAAATAAAACTTGCTCTAATTTTAAGACAGAGTGGAGAAATGTCTCTTTTTATGAATGTGAATGAAAATGAAAAATAAACAATATTTTCTTATAAATTAAGTGAAATGGTACTCTGCTTTCGCTAAAACTCTTTTGTTTTCCATTAAACTAGGTCTGTCAGGACTCTTTTGTAAATTACTTGTGAAAAGTTTAGAAAGGTTCACAAAATGATTGTATTTCCTGATAAATATTTGCATGTACTTTTTAAACATTTAAATCAACTGTTGACGAGGAAGCCTGTGTGGAAGATAAGTTTTATTATGCCACATGATTTATGAAATATCTTTGTAAAAAATGCAAGAAAGGAAGATATTTAATTGGGATGTGAGGTAAAACACAAAAGGGGAAAAAGATGAAAATGATGATGCAGAAGAGGGATACTATAATGAAATGATTTTAGTGGTTGTTATAAATGGCAGCAAAAATATTTCAACATGAACAAAACTAACAACACTCTTCTTCCTTTCTCCCTTTGCAAGTCTCTGCAAAATATTTATTGTAGATAAATGAAAGGTCTGAATATGATGTTGTTGTTGATGATGATGCGACACTGGAGATAAGAGAAAGTGAGGGAGAAAGAAGAAAAGTGAAAGGAACATGCTTATTTTGAAGGGAAACGAATCCATTTATGTCTTTCCTTCTATCACCGTCTTCACGCTCTCTTTTATAGCCATCATCAATTTATAATGCTTCTTTTGTCGACTTTCTGCTTATGCCTGGAAAAGAAAAGAAAGACTGAGGAATTCAAGGAAAGTTTTTTTAAAGTTCATATTTTTCTGCAAACCTTTCCCAACACACTACTGTGTGCTGGGAATCGCAAGTTGAATGAAAGAAGATGCGATAAAATCTTATCAGCTTTAATATCATCACTATTATTACCTACTCCAGCAAAAAGTTGTATATGATGTAGTTTTGTAATAACAAATCTTTGTTTTGCAACACATTGGACCCTATCCTGTACAACGTCATCTAAATTTAATTGATTTAAATTCTTCAAACCTCAAAATGCTTTCACAACGGTTTCTAGCAATATCTTACCTTTCACTATCACAAGTAAATTTTTAGTTAAAATAGAACAGACAATTTTTTGGGAAATGGTTTCTGGTTGTTTTGAGACTAGAATGAATCCACTCTGTAAAAGAAAAGTTGTTTTAATACTTTTCTAAAACAATTTTTGGTTGGAGCATTTATGCTTGAATCAGTTTTTATTCAAGCATGTCTGAGCCCCTTTTGGAAAGCATTTGAAACCTTATTTATAAGAAGGATTAGCCTTGCTAGCTTTTCTCATGCAGTATTGACTTAAATTACGTTTTTTCTTTTGAAATGTGTTTATTTGCAAATATATAATAATAATCCCCTGAAAAAATCAAGCTTGTTTTCTCCAATAAATCTGGATTGTGATAATAACAGCTTTCTCATACGATTTCAAATAAAAGCATACAAACATTCTTCTATTTTACTGCTAATGAATCTAGATAATTGGAAAATCTAAGAAAACAATTTTATTTGAAAAAAGTGGTTTTATCTAAAATTGTCATCCTACTCAATTTCTTCTTGCTATTCCACTTTCCACCATTATTTACCGCATGGGTTTAGAATAGTTTTAAGGCCAATTTCATGTAAAAGGGTCACAACATGAATCGATGGACTTTACTTTTCATCTGACCAGAATACAATAATGTTGTATAAGAATCATTGTAGGCATAAGTATAAATCGAATCACTGTAATAAGTTGGGTATAAAAGATATTGTGAATTCATTTCTCAGAAAATTGCTTTTAAAACGTCCAAAATTTAGTCATAAAATACTACTACGTAGCGTGTTTTCGTGAATTTAGTGGAAATTTACGCCTGTTATATTTACAGAACGTCCATGTTATATCAAGAGAATCACAGATTCGCACTAATCTCTTTGTTATAACAATATATCAAGAGTGGTTGCACAGAGATATAATAAAGATTTAAAGTGCCTTTCATTTCTAAAACTTTTTTCCATTCCTTAAGACTACTTTCTATTTCCTGTTTCAAACATAGCATAATATATACATTCAAACAAAGGAACAAAGTTTTAAAAGTTCTCACTCAATATGTAATGGTCAGTCGTATTTCATTTGAAGATAATTTGCAGCTGACATTGCATTCCCATTTATGGACTTGGACACTTCATGAAAATTTAAATTTTACTGGTGTTGAAATAAACGATTTTACTCGATTCTTTCATTTTTAAAGTTTTTTTCCACTACACTACAGTATTTTTTAAATAAAACGAAGCTGTATAACATGCCATCATTGAGGATACTTATCCTTTATTACAGAATAAATAAACGCGAGATGTCTTTGAATATTTCGAATTTGTGCAAACGTGTTTTTTATATTGGAGGACAATTTATGTCTTCAATTTCAGTTTTCCATTACTTTGTAAAAAAAATGAAACATCAATCTATGAAAAAAAGAAATAGGACATGTTTTAAAAACTGCAAATAAAAAGGACATTATCTAAGCTTCTAAAGTAAGATGATTTTTCATTCAATATTTAGTTGCAGTAAAGGTACTTGTTTCTCAATTTATTTGAGTTATAAATAATCATTTAAACAATTAATTAGTCACGAGTCTTGTATTTCTTCGTGTAAATATTTTCTTTCGTGAAAAGTGTTAAAGTTTGTCTCGGTGTTGTTGCTTTTTCTTGTGTCGTGCTTGGAAAAAGTAACCCTGTATAAAATGTATATCACTATTTACCGTATTATACCTATTTTATATATCTCTTTTACAGCAATGCCATTTCTCATAATTATTTTTAAACTACAAATCTTACTTTTCTTATTCTAAATATTATACGGTTTTATGGACCAATTTATAATGCTCTTTGTAAGTTTTTTGATGTGTTTCTGCATTTTTGTATTATTGTAATTCCTTCAAAAAATGCTGCTTACTAATGTCATATCCAATATATTTTTAGTGTGGTATCGTTCGCAATTTCATTCGTGATAGTGATGATGAATAATGATCGGAATTTATGTGCCTTTTCCTAATAGTGTCTCAACTCATCCTAAACATTTAGATACCAATTGCGCTAGCTAGTGATATACAAACCAGTTATTTTAAATTCATTCAACAAAATTTATGTTTTTGTGAAATTCAAAGTATGTATTCAAAGTTTTTCAAAATTAGACATCACATTTTACAATTTTACAACGATCTTTAAACACATAAACAAGTAGGTAGTAGTGAGTTAACTAGTTCAAAGCAAAGTGAAAACTATTTCACAAGCTGACATTTGAATGAGTACCTACATGAGTTACATGATTTGGAAGGATATTATACAATATTTTTATTTTCAGTGAGATGAGTTGTTACCACCATTGAAAGATTGAAACGCAACTACCTAAATAATTGTATAGTAATCAGTATAGCGTCAATGTTTGAGCAAAACTTCTACTAAAGAGACATTTTCTTTAAGAAAATCCAAAACTAAAAATACCAAATCTCTAGCCAAATGCATACAATGACCCACGTTAATGACTGCAAGCAAAAATTTCACAAGTTATAATGATCGAACAAAATAGCAGGATGTGGAAATAGTTATATTCCAATACTAAAATTTCAAAAATAAATAATTCATGTGGGAAACAGAACAAGGCTACATGAACTATACTCAAAAGTTGTCGCTTTCAAAGTCATTTTAATCAATTCATAAATGCAGCCCACACTATTTTGTATCCGATAAAATCAAAATCTAATTTTTAACTTGTTTTTGGGTTATTTTATGCATATTTTAATGATTAGAAACAATCTCGCTCGCTGGTAACCAACAGCTAACGTCAGTTTAGCAATTCTAGACACTTCCCGCTTTTGATTTAAGTGTTTGAAATACATCCCACCAAGCAAACCTACACAGTGAAGTAAAACAAAATTCATGTTCGTTTATGGTATTTACCTTGTTATTGTCAGATTATTCCCAATGACGACAATGTCTGGAATAATAATTTCATTAAAGAAGTTGTTAATACCAACTCGGTTTTCTCTGAATATTAAAATATTATTTTCATTTGTGAAAACAATATAGACAATCCCTTCTTGTTAATTTAGGATGCAATTTTTTTATTTTGAAGAAATTTTGGAATCACAATTCTATTTTGAATCTGATTTTAATAAGCAGAAAGCTAGGTAGTAAGGAAAAGCTTCTGGGAAACTCAGTCAGAGTTAATAATATCAATAATATCCGAACAGTCTTTATATGTATCTAATAGCAGCAAAGCCAATACCTGTTTTAATCAAGATTTTGTCAAATAAAACCCATTTTGACAAAAGCATTGTTCAACAAACAAGTGTGGATTTCGAAGCCTCGATTCGATTCAATGCTTGCAAATATACCAATTCATGTGCGACTTGTTTATCTCCTTTCCTGAAATAGACTTGATGACGTTAACGACTGCATAATATTTGAAACAAGTGCTTGTTAATTCAAGATAACAAAACTGATGATAATATTGCTTTATTGGACACAAGCGTGGGATGTATTGTAATGGATTGAAAAGGTGCCTCAAAAATAAAAAGTACCTGTTTGGAGGTTTCTCATCTCCAGAGAACCAGCCTTCATATATGATGAAATTACAACTTAACCCCTTTGTTGAAGGAGAATAAAAGAGTTCAATTTCTTTCCGTTGTTGGTAGAAATAATTTTGAATTTCTATCTACTCGCGTATAAATAACCTCTGAAAAAGTAATTTAATTCTTTCCACGTAAAGGCTGATTCAAAAAGCAGTGAAGTAAGAGAGAAAGAGCGAAGTAGTTGCGCAATGAGTCTAGATGTGTGCTATCAAGTTCAAGTATTATTTTCAACTTTATTTCATTCTATTGTCTTTTTTAGAAAATAGAATTATCTTATGTCATGTAGAGCAGGTAAATTTGTAATGAAATATTGAGTACTGCACTGCAGTACTTCCGCATTACTTCTGCAGTCAACTACAGAGAAACTACATTGTTAGCCATGTAAAGCACTCACAGTTTTTTTTGTCACCAAAACTTACATTTTAAATTGTAAAACGCTGTTGGTACAACTTGCAAGGTTTTTACATTACAGTTCGTTTCCCGTCTTTTTTATGATAAACTGTGAAAGTAGAAATGTTGAATTCTGTTTCAAGTTTAAAGGTTAATAAAGTTATGTGAGTTGAAACTTATATAAAAGCTATTTATATAAAAATGAATAATAAGTAAAATACCGAAAATTAACGTCCTACTTCACTACAAAAAGATAGAAAAGTAAAGATTACTCTGCTTTCTGTGAACTTTTCGTAAGAGAAAGCAAATTACACTAATTTAGTTTTTATAATTGCTGGCACTTGAAAAAGTATCAAGCAAAACTTGAAAGAAAGGAGATGGTCTAAATTGAAACTGGTTAAAACCCAAATGCTAACATTAAAAACTGTAATATTGAACATAAAGCCAATTGAATTTGCAAAAAAATAAAATGTTTTTGGTAAATAAGGAGAAAAAAGCAACATTTTAAATTGAAATAATTTAATATGAGACCTAAGTTAAACATTTTGCTGCTTTTTTGCTCTATCTGCCTACATTTTTCTGCTTAAAATGTTTTCCTCATCAAAAATTAAATATTATTTCGAAATTGGAAGACGCTACCCTTCCTGGCAGCAAGCCCTGGTCGCCGAACAAACAATCCAGGTGGAAGAGCGAGAGCAAATGTTTTTGTTACAACTGGTGGACCGTCTGGAGAAGCTACAACAAGTTTTGCCGTGGCAACATCTTCTTCCTTAGTTAAGGACCCACCTTGCTCATCCTCTGCAATTGCTCCTCCTCCTCCATCTTCTAGGGCAGCTCAGCCAACAACTTGTGCCGGTCCCTCAACTGACCGGGTTGTATACGTGTATAGTGACAGTGACAAGATTGAGATGCGATCGCAGCAGGTAAAATCTCCCTCACCAAAAACACTAAAATTTCAAAGAAAACAACAAACCCATCCACCCTCACGTCACATTTAAAAATCATTTGACCCAAAACATTGCTTCACTATGTACAAGTGAATAAAAAATATTTTTCTTCACACAAATACATAATTCACTATTTATACAAGCAGGCACTTTTTTATAGCACATATATGGTCATTTTAAAATCAATGATCGTAAACCCTACTCAAAAAAGTACAATTCACTAAACAAACCCCTTTCCTATATATCACTTAGACAAGGAAGCTTCATTTACCTCTCCCAACGATTAGATAACATTTTGTAGATAAATGACAACCTTAATGAAAAGCTAACCAGTCTGATTCACAATTATGTCAAGGTAGTATCAAACATATAGTTTCACCGCAAACTCACCGATAATTTTATAAGCTATAAGCACTCTCTCATTTTTTCTTAGAACAGGGGAACCGTAGAAATTTTTTATTGAAAATAAATGACTTTTTTCAACGAGCTTAAAAATTTACCGGTTTTTTATAGAAAAGTATTCAAAATTATCCCATATGTTTATTTAAGAAAAAATAGGAATAGACTATGGAAAGGTTTTATTCATTTTTATTTCCTCTTTTGGAATCATGCTTGTTTAGTGTAAATCTGTAGATGGAATGAAAGAAATCTGTATTTAAAAAAAAATTTGCATCCTTACAGAAAAATCACTATTTTTTATTTTTAGGTAAATTTGTAATGTACACCTTTGGAAACCCGTCAATGATTCAGTATACAAATGCTAGCAGCGTAACGTTAGTAGTCTTAGCATAGCGAACAAATTGGGAATGATAATTAATGTGTCAGCATGATGACAGTTGTAATACAATTAGTAATATTTTCAATTAAAAACGTCCCCACAGTATATTTTCATCTTGAACGAATTTTATGAAGGAGTTAAAATTTTAGTTAGCGAAATATTAGTTTACGAAACCTTCTCGTGCTATTCTAACCAACTTGAAATCGAAAGGATTTGTTTAACACTCTCTATGCAGTGGACAACAATGTGCTTATACCACCTGCTTTGACTTTCTTCTTTTCCCTTGTCACTATATATACCTACAATTTACTAAAATAAATGACTTACTACTTTCTTATGATCATGACTCACAATCAAGAATAAATTGCAGTAAAACATAAAAGTCGCTGTACCACCTCTCTCCCACACTTTGAATGATGGAATGATACATCTCCTCTCTCTGTTTGAATTTAACTAATAAATGTTGACTGGCATGTGTACGGTAATGACGAAAGTGATGATACATAATGTAATGCGTATTGGAATTCCTTGTACTTGTGCTGCTTGGATAAGCCAACAAGACAGCATAACTTTAATTAATTTTGTCCATTAAACTAAGAAAAATCTGCAACATGTAAACCCCGCCAACCTATATACTAATGCGATATTGATTGTGAACCTATGCAACCTTGACACCTGTGTGTAAATTCAACTTAATAGTTGTTTGGTAATGATAATACAATGTCGTGTGTCTTATCCAGTTAAATAATTACAGAATGTATTTGTACTATAAACATAATATGTACTTTATTCATATTTGTGGCAGACATACTGAAGATTATTATTGTACAAAATATTATTAGCTTGGTGGATTTCAATGTCGCTTCTTATGTACTTGTCAAAACAATAAAATTAAAACCATCACCAGTATTACAACTATTTTTTATATACTATACTGGCTTTCTCTATGTTGGACTAACATTATGCGTAAACAAATAGAGCAAATAACAACAAAGCTATAACTGTACTATTGTAATGCAGAGTTGCGCATTGTATTGTTGCTATTTATGTGGTATAAGGTCACATAGGCATAGTCAAGCAATTAATCTTTGTACGCACTTTCCATAAAATATTAATTTTAGAAGAAACTTGTGTTTCTTACGTCGTTGTGCGCTTTGAAAGGGACTCACAGCAGCAGTGAGACTAGCAGTAGTTTAGCAATAAGCCCTGGCAATGGAAGAAAGAAAAATATATCACCTTTTGTTCCTTATGTATGTTATATATGAGAACCGGCAGGAGTCCTTGCTTAAACACTTTCTCCCAATCAGTGTTGGGGCAAAGAGTTGGAGCTAGAGCTTGTCTTGTCTTATTTTTATCCTCCCACTTTCTTCTCTTCTCCCGTAAGTGGGTTTCAAGAGAGAAACCAAAGGCTGGCATTCTTTTTCCACAATAGTAACATTAATTCTGATATATACACGCATTTTGCTATTTATAATAGAATCATATAATTACTAACGTTGTTACTATTATTATACACATAAATGGAAACTCTTGTATTGAATTGTATGACATTGCATTTTCTACCACTTTTACTATAACGAGGAGCTAAAATTGTACCTCTTCTTTCTCTTCTCTCTGCCGCTCTTTTTCGCTATCTCTGTCTTTCTCTTTTTAGCTCGCTCACTCAACCTTTTCCCTGGTTAATCCCCTGCTTACAACTTTTTGTCATGGTGCTTGTGTTTCCTTGCATGCTTTAGTAAAATTTACAGCAGTGCAAATTATGCATGACTGCTGATAAATACTAGGAGTAGTACTCCAAACACTCTACCTCCTTCTGATTTATTGCCGTGCTCAGGATGATGAAAAGGAATTGGAAGCTCTGCTTCTATGTAAATAAATGTGCTTAGATTGCTGTTGCTAAATAAGCCCGCTTTTTGCTTTGCCCACTTTACTTGCTCCGTTTCTCCCTGTGTATATGTTTGCTCGGTTACTTTCACCAACAATAAAAGTCTATTACTTAACATGCTTTACCTTCAGATTGCTTTATTTCCGAATAAATTTTAACGAAATTAAGTAAGTGTGATACAAACAAAAGTGACAAGCAAAACGTTTCAGATGATAAACAGATTTTGATGATAAAAGTAGTATGACTTTTGGTGAATCTCTTTTATTTGATTAAAATTCGTTTTTAAAAATCATGATTCAAAAAGTTGCAAAGTGATGAATGAGCATTCAGGCAAATCCTCAAGAAGATAGTGTAGATAATTCTGTACATGTTTCGAAAAGTTCGTTGTGTTTAACTAATCTTATTTCAAAATAATTATACAATGCAATGTAAAATTAAGTCTATTTTAATGCCTGTTCATTATAATGCTGTAAATTTGTGCTTTTAAACAATGCCCTTAAAATATTTGCTTGTGACGCACTCCATGATGTTGCTGTGTAAAAGTTTGCTTTGCTTTCTCTTTAGCTCTACATACTACTTGTTATTACGTCTATGAAATAAGGCGTATTAGCATAATCGGGAGTTTTGTCTGTCTGTCTCTCATGCCACTGCCTTCAGTTGTTAGATCTTGAGTTATCAAATATGCAAATTAATGCATGAATAATCGACCAATTTGCATAAAATATAAAAATAAACCGATTCATTCAACAGCTGAGTAATTTTGTTGTTGATTATGCTAATTATTGGCTACATTTTAATTATTTCATAGCCGTTTTTTGCTTTTTCTTAAAAAATCTGGTTTTGTTTCCGACACATTGAAGGTTTTATTTGTAATTTATACATGCTTATATTTAAATTTATGTGGCTCAAGCCGGTATTTTTCCGGTACTCTTTGGTTCGTTACTAAAAGTTATATAACAAAATATAACTATAAAAATGTGTATTATATATGTGTATTTCTTGTGTCAACTGCTGTTGTATTTAATTTACTTCTTTGTCTTCAAACTTTCTATGTATCTGTGTATATCTATGTATAAGTATGTTTCTCTCTATTTCATTTGTGTTGGCTAATTTCAAACTTTCTCTTCTTTGTCCATGTTTTAGCAATGTCACTGTTTCTTTGCTAGTTTTCTACTTGTCCAACTAAAAACATTAAAAGAGTCGTTTCTTTTACTTTTCACCAACAAAATCAAGAAAAATTGAATATCACACAAACTTCTCTGCATTTGATAACAAAAAAGTACTTACTAAACTCAATATTATTACTATTCAGTACTTTTACGCAACTTATTATTTGTTACTATATTTACAATGAAACCATGGGTAAAATTAGTATTTACTTATCCCACAAAAGTGCGTTTAAACAGCATGGAAAACTTGTCAGTAAAATTACTGATCAATCATGTAGAGTTTTTAACCGATGCTCAAGCAAAACGTTAAAATGGGGAAATTGTAACCATGTCAGAAAATGACCCAAAAGTGTGAAATCCGGATTCATTATTCCCCTTTGAGAACATCAGTTTTACATTCTCATAAATTTTATTTCTCTTTTCAGTATTTACCTATTTACTCTGCTTTATAATGTGTTCTTGACTAACTCTTCTCACTATCATATCTTTTTCTACTACAATTTAAAATAATTCCCGTAAAAAGTTCAAGATAATTTTTGATCCTGTGTATGCAAAAATCTGTGTTGTCTCCTGCGTATTCAACCATATAAGTAGAGCAAAGTTTTGACTGAAGTCTGCATTGCAGTGTTTGGTTAATTTGCTTCATACTATGTAATAAGTCGCTGCTGCTGTGTGTAAAATGAAATTAATGACATTTGTTATTTTGATAATTGGCATTTCTCTCTCTAAAAATACAGATGCAATGTAGTAATTTTAAAAAATCGTCAATTGATAACACTAGCAAAGGTGCTGATGAGAAATTTCTGTTTGGTACATGACTCATCATGAATGTGCACCGGAGAACGGTGTTAAAGGCTGAAATCTCGTAATTTCAAATATTTATGTTTAAATTTAAAAAAGAAAGAAACATTCTAAGTTTCCTCCTTGTGTTTATCCAATTATACTTGTCCTTTATTCTAGTGTAATCGGAACGTATTGGATTGCAAACTTGCTATTTTATGTGTGTCGCTAACATATTCCAAGCGTACCTTTGACAGAAACGTTTTACATGTTCAAAATATTTAATGCTTGTATCTTTATGTGTATGTGTCGCAATATTATTCTAGTCAAATTATATAAAGTTCGTTTAATGTATTTCTTATTGTGTGATATTATTTTCTCTTTGCATTCTGCTAAATAAAATTAGCAGAGATAAATATTTTGATTCTTTTTTTCTTTTATTCTGTTCTAAACTGCTTGCAATAATGGTCACAATCAAGATCCATTTCACTAGCAAGTTTAACCATTATTGAAATATTTTTAAAAAAATATATTATATGTTGGGCAGTAGTAGTGTGACATTATTATTGTGTGATTTGATATATTGTAAAACTTCCTGTTGCTTTTCTGAGTCCCGTCGTTTATTACAATCTGAATAATTTAGCTTGGAAACTCCTCCGTTGTTATCGTTATTAGTATCTATTGTCATGCTGTGTGGCAAAGCTGATGTGGAACGTTATTGTGGATTTTCAGTTTTTCTCCTTTTCTATTCATTTTCAGTTCAGTTCAGGTAACAATAAATTAATTGACTCCAGGAAAATACTCGATTCTATAGAAGGTAGTCTTATTGATATTAGACAAACTGGTAGCAGTAAGGAAGGAATCATCAGGGTAAATCTACTTTTCATTGTTCACGCACCACTGCTTAACAATTAAGCTCACTTGATGAATTTAAAAGAAATCATATTATTAAGGACAAAAAATGATTTCAGTTAGGACACGTAAACTTTTAACTGTTCTTCACTCGTGCAAAAAATCAAAGATAAATGACGTCTATTTGATTTAAAAAATATATTTTAGGTGATATCAGCAAAATCAGTCAGTTTTTTAAATAAAACTGATGAACAAACCATTTTTTCTATTTTCTTGAACGAATATAAGGCTAATTTTAAACTGTTGGTAAATGTGATTTAATAGAAACATGGTCGATCCCATGGACAGGACAACGGTGAAGATCCCGACGAGTTAAACGATATTCAGGTTCGACTGAAGCCCGACCGTGGAGGGAACGAGCCACGGAGTTCCTCGTCCGTTGCTCTCAAACACATGGAGGAGTTGTCCACTGATCGACTAAATGCCACTCAAAGTCCTGTGACCTCTGTAACAACCGCCTTGGTCACACTTCCCGCCCCAGCAACAGTAGAAATGGAGTCAAGAACGCCTTCTCCAAAACTTTCAGGGACGAATACGACTGGGGATAGAAGTGGTGATCGGAGTGGGGAAGGGGGTGGTGGTAGTAGTAGTGGCGTTGGAGAAAGTTCATCTTCATCGGGTACGAAACAGTCTGTACTACGGATCTCAACCTTGTGAGCTAAAATAGATAGTATTTAAAACAAAGAATATTTATACAAAAGTTAAAATATTCTTGATTACTATTACAATTTAACTATGGGACAATTTGGTAAAATTATTATTATTAGGTCATATACTCATTACTAGAATACAAATGATAATATACAGACATCAAGGAAAATTAAAATGCTAGTATTGCAACCGGAAATTATATACCGCAGAATTTTGGCACATGAGATGGTGTGTGCTATCACAAAACTTTACGTGTATGGTGAATGCGACTATATGTTGTTGCGCAAGATGATTATAAGGGTAATGAACCAATTCGATTAGCAATTAAGAAAGTTGCTATTATAAATTAGCTCGATTCTAATTCTCATCGGAAGTATCAAGGTGGTCTACAAAGATTATTAGACTAAAAACCAGACAGTATGGCAAGTTAACGAGTCGGGTAATGTCACGCAAGTTTAATTAACTAACGCATTAGAACGTTTTTAATGAAATTTCAAAATACATTACCAAAATTAGTTTAAACATACAAAAAGTTGCAATTGTCCAAGAATGAAATTTGAGCTATTTTATGAGATAAAAATTAACAACGGTCGATTTTTGATTGATAGATTTAAGTTAGCTGAATTATTAAGTACGTATTCATTCTAAAAACGTACCAAAGGTATAGTTTTCATTACCAGCAATTTAAAATACTAACAACTAGTAGAAAGAATATAGCGTCGTTTTTTATAAATAGGAACAGTATTGTAGCTGGAAACACATGATTTGCTCTAAAACAATTATGTCAAGTTAAATTCAACAGACGGGGACATTTGCCATGGCACATATAATCATTACATTCGAAACTCGCCATTTCTATTTGAACTACCGTTTTGTCTGTAAAACAAAGACTTTTCGAGGAATACTCAGAAAAAGATGAAAATATGATGTAAAGAAAGCAAATTAAGACGCTTATTTAGAAATCATTTCTAACATCAAAATATCATAGAAAAGGAACTCGTAGATTCTCTATCAACCAAACAAGAAAAAGAGAAGGAATTCATAAAACTGCTGCTGTTGTTGTTATATTTATAATTGCCATTGTTCTAACAATAGGATTTCCTTCAAACTCCTTCCTTCAAAATAGTAACATGTAGGTTACATGTTGTGGGCAGCATTACTGACTTGTTTTCTTGTTTGAATAGAGTGAATTTCTTATTTGAAATTAAATATTTGTGTGACAATAGGAGGAAAAGGCAGTGAAGACAATTCAAGTAATTTAATTGGTAATTTAAATGTTTTATTTGAGTATTATTCAAAGGATTACAATTTCTATAAATACTCGTTTAGGTTCATCAATACAATAATTCCTTTCTTCAGCTTCCATTTTGAAATTTATATACCTGTACGTATCTTTTTCTCCATACAGCTAGCATGAAACTTATTCTCAACAAATCAACGATTCCTCCATAAAGGGCAAACACATTGCTTTCTACGAGACGAGTGGGTTGTTCCAATAGAATAGAATCAGAGGATCATTTATCGCCGCGAAGAGGTATGTGCATAATTTATATTTGTAATTCCTAGAATCAAAATATCAAATAAACAGATTAAGCCCTTTTTAATCGCGATAGATGCTCTCTGTATATAAGATTAAACTGTCATTGTTTGGTTGTGTCATAAACTTATTCAGCTTTTTCATCATCTTCATAGCAAGTCCCTACGTAATAAATAATTATATATAGACAAACTATAATAAATATATTGATAGTAAACACTTAACTTTTTTTACAATGTCAAAGAAATTTTGTACAGTCTACTACAATGTAAAGTATTTAGGAAGTAAAATGAGATGCAAATATGGATATATTTTACCTTTAAACAAAAGAATTGCTGATAAGATAAATAATAAGTAATGGTGAAGATGGTGCGTAAAATTAGACATGGTTTGATTGACAAATTTCCAGTACCTTTTCAAAACAAATTATTGAAAATATTTGTAGAGCCTTAGAGAACAACTAAAAAATTATTACCAATGGTTTATTTGTGTAAATTAAAACTGTCGTTAATGACAAGCACTGGAATAAGAGATTGGTGCTCCCTTAAGAAATGTAGTGTTTAAATTGATGACAATTTTTTATGGCAATCGACTAGCATAGAGTAAGTTTATATAACGAACCCATTACGATTAGTATTATTCAATCCACTCGTAAATTCTTTTTTTGAGTATTTTCAATTTCGGTAATCCTATAATATGATTGATTCGGTACCCGGTTTTAGTAGCATTATTTTGAGTACATGATGAAGTGTTTGTGCCATAACAATAGCTCCAATCCAAAAGTGAATTGAGGAGACAGACTAGATTCTATTTATATAAAAGTAGCGGTTACTTCAACATAATTTACTAATAAACTTCAGAAAATAATTATTTTTCACTTGACCAAACATACATTAAGATTATTATTATACATAACGGCTATTTATTGCTAATTTGAGCTGTGGGGTATGTTACATAAATTTTGAATGTTCATACAAAATGTAAGTTTGGAATACAGTTAATATGTAGAACTGACACTAATATACATTTACACTACAATTTCTAGGTATTTGGGTGAGCATATTTACATGAACCCGTGTTACATAACCAGTTGAAACAATTTATACATAAGCTGCAAAAAAATCTTAAAAATGGGCAAATCTAAATCACTGATATAGAAATACACAATAATCTGTAAAAGTTAAACTATTTGAAAAATGAGCTAGGATTTAAATTTAAAAAATCATAATATAGGTAAGTTTTTCAAGTAATTGATGCTGTGAAAAAGGTGCATGAGAAATAAAAGGGTAATAGTAATAACATAATATTATCTTTATAAAATTAATCATGGTCATGAATTTATAACCAAATTTATATATGGTATCATTACGAGATAAATACTACCAAATGAAGCAGATAAAGTCTCATGTGGTAGTATTCATGCATTGTTCTTATTATATGGTGAAAGCTTTAGTTTAAACATAAGTAGTTTATCAAAATTGAAAAAATGACGAGCATTTTCCCCCCAAAATCAGCAACATTGTTGGTAAATTCGCCAAACTGATTAAATTTGGGTTTGAAATATCTACTCTAATGGAGTTATTGCTATAAAGGGAATCGCTGCGTTACGTGTTTTTGAGTCAGTTAGTGTCATAAAAGCTCTTAAAAGGTGAATGCCTTCAGTTTACTAATATAAGAGTTTACATGAACCAGTTATACCGGCATACAATTGACGCGGCACCTTATCCATAATCCAAAGGACTTCAATACGAACTTATTTTGTGTATTCGAAAAGCGACATCGTCATCAATATAAGTTGTGCTATAAGTCGTCAGATCCAATTATTAGAAAGATAATCATTTCAATATTTATTTATTTATAAAGAAAAGAATTTGCTGCTGATGATAGACCAGGGTAGAGATTCTGAAAACGTCGCTTATCCATTAAAATTGATCAAAGGCCGTTATTCCACCGCATATCTTACTTAAGAACATGTAACTCCGCATTTCATCATCCGAAACAGCTGCCGGGAAGGGAAATATTCATCATCAGTCATAAAACACCAACAAATCCCTTTCCTATTTGTCACAATTTATATAAATAGGACTTTGGTCAATGATTTTAAAAAGGGAGCTTTCAAACAATATAAATAAGTTTTACTTGACAGTTTACAAAAGGCAATTAAAACTCCATTTGAAATTGAAATAGTATTATAGAACCCAGTTTCTCATAGCCAAAAGGTTGTCGAGATAGGAGATGCTGTATTAAATGTAATGTTGGCATGTTAGGTAATGGTGATAAAATAAAATTAGACTTTCATTGCACATGTTATATTCCTTTTCGGGCTATTTCGAAACTTAATTTGATATTGAATTGCCTTTATTGACGCACGACGTGATTTTTTTCATTTAGGATGGCACCATAATATAAAAATCCTGTTATATAGGGTCAAATTAGCACAAGTTAATCTGACAATGATAATGATAAAAATAATAGTACGACGTGCAAAAAAACTGACTAATACTTAACAATACTTACCCTAACGACTGATGTATAAAATCTCAATTTATATTCGTTTCCATGATTTATTAACTAGTATTTTTGTAAAAATCCTTTCCACTCACTTGGCATTGAATGGATTCCCAAAAAAATGCAGAAATAATTATGTTTAAATTGTTTCGTACACTTGATCATAAGTAGTCTCGCAATTCATATTTTTTGTGTATATTATTAAATAAATTCTTCATCCACTCAGTTTTTCGGAAATGGTGAAAAATATTTGTGATACGTATGAATCCTTATACTTAGGTATTGTATAAGTAGATTGGTCTAGGCTGGAGAAAGCTGTGTGGAGAGGAAAGTAAAAAATGAAATTCTAAGGCAAAATGACAGAAATTGTATTCCTAACTGTGTATGTGTTAAATAGGTATAGAAAGTTTGGTTTTACAAACTAGCCTGTTAGGAAATGTAGCCGCCCCCGTAACAGGAAAAATGCTTTGGTTAAGCCTTCCTAATATGGCCAATGTTATTCCTTTTAAGAAAACCATTGTATTATTATTAATTATTCTTCTATAGCGTAGACATGTGGGTACCTGCAGATAATGAGGAAAAAGTTTTGTATTAATCTGTGTCAGTAAAGTTCTTGTTTTTCTATACATGTCCTTAAAGGAGTTACATATTTTCAATGTGTGCCCATTCAATAACTACTTTTTAGGTAGGATATTCGTTGGAGAAAAGGATGTAAATACAGGAATAGGCACATACTCGAATTTCTACAGTTTTTAGCTTTCCATTCCAGTTTTAATACTAAAGTCAACCAATTGAGTCTTTCTTATTAATATAATAAAGTTATGGAAAACGAATTTGTTCATGCACGACAGTACTCGGATTCTCGTATTTGATTAAAAGGAATGACGAAAACAACAGAAAAAGCGATTCATATTTATTCCAAAAGAAACTTACTGTGTAAAATTTTACATTCGATTTAAAGGGTGGACCAAAAACTTTGAAAAACATGTGTCTATTGAACGGTTTTTAAATTATGAAGAGATACTTATTAAGCCTGCAACCGTAATTACTTGCTTGCTTGCCTATCCTTTAAAATATAATTCTTTGATGTGGTAGCGGAACTACTTACTTGTAGATCTACGTCACACTTTTTATCAACGTAATTTGTTGAATCTTCATAATAGCAGTTGTTTGCATAGTCATATAATTATAATTGGGAGTTATAAATAGGTTGTTGGAAAATGGTTATTATTAGATTGCATTACAATATAATGTAGACATTCGTTGTGAATTCCACACATCATCAGTCTTTTATAAATATTCGTATCGTTAACTTAATATAAGAAAACATCGTTAAATTTGCATAATTAGATTTTCAAACAAAGGATCACGGAGACCATAACAGTTTGAAATACTTTCTGAATCAGTTTCAAAATCATATTTCGGAAATATGTGGAATGACACGCTACTGAGGTCCTATTAAACATTTGGTTATATTGCGTCATAATAATATTATGCAATTCATTTGGTATAAAAATAGGAAATTTCTATAAATGCGTATGTGCAAACAATATCCCCCTTTTAAGCTTATTATTATCGCTTCCTTTTATAAATTTTCTATTAAAAGGGAATCGTTCTTAACCAAAATAGACATATGAAAGGGAAATATGTTGAGATAGTTATTGCCGCGGAAATAAAAGCTATATTACACTCAGCATATTATGTGTCATCATCAACAAATCGTGAAACAATATATCGTGACTTTGCAAATTATGAGTAAGTGTTTTGTCTATTGTATTACCAAATATGTGCTATTCGCTCCAGAAACATACCATTGTAAATTTACCACTGTGTTATGTAATAAGTGTGTTGTTATCCAGTTGATGGATAAGCACATATAATAATAAACATTTGTGAATAGTGATAACAATATCGATGGTCCGGTCATGCCAGATTGACTTTTTCCATTCTACTTTTAGTATCTACAATCTTGTCAACCCAAATGATATTTGAATACAATGCGTATTTTTAGAGGTGTAAGCTTTAATTATATAAAAAAGTTAACCATTAATATATTAATTATAATTACTATATAAAATGAATTTATGTACGGTGTAAAATTGTAATAATATTATTATTGTGCTTGTATCTATATATATTATATTCTCTGTATTTTAGCTGCTAACGTGCATCAATCAACTTATGTATTGTTATATATCTGTACTCCAGAAAACTTATATACTGTTATGGAAAGATGTGCTAAGAAAGTAGAGCGGGATGGAATGTAAGAAATAACCTAAAACCGTGTTATATATTAACCCTCAGTTTCTTTGAATAAAAATATGGACCTTGTATCGTCTGTACTTGTGATTTAACTATTCTTTATTAACTTTTCATTTATTTACAATTATAAAAGTAGATTGGACAAATTACAGTTAACTACCAAACAATGCAAATCAACATCCCTCAAGGCTCAGTCATAAAAAGTTGATAAAACTTCACACACAATAGCGGTTTTAGCGGTTTGCTATTTTAAAAAAATAAAGGCCCCAGTTTTAATACTACGTTAAAAAATTGCTTTGAATGCTGTTGTGATCAAATATATATATCATTTCACCTGAACTGTTACCATTTCCTGATCCCGTTTGAGGTTCCCCATCCTTATTTCTTCTGCTTCGTTTAGCCGACGGTGCTACAGGTGATGGAGACTGCCGCTTAGTTTGAGATGTGGCACTTGAAGTTGGAGCATACGCAAAAGATGGAGAAGGAGCTTCTTTCCCACCTCGAAACACATATGCAGTTGGACTGAACACTTGTAATTCCACGCTCTAAGCATATTTACGTAAGAAAGGATTTTTTAATTTAACAAAGTAACACACTTTTTAGGAATCAAAGGTAAGCCAAACATTTAGATGATTAACCTGCAAATTGTTATATTCTTCAATATGGTTTTTCACCGACAACCAAATTTTGTCGTCTTTCAGCAGACTTGCAACAGCATTTATATCTGTAGACATAACTCTGTCCCTGTCCCATGGTCTATTTCAAATAAAAATAATACTTAGAAACCTAAAGTACGTATCATATTGTGCAAACGAATCCTTAAATTGTTAAAGCAAAGCTGACATTTTATTAGTGCTTTTTAATGCAACGCGTCAAATATTAATTTTATCCTATTTTGAATGATTCCGGCATGACGTCACTGTTACGCATGAAATCATTGTAGCATAATCCATCTTCATCATTTCACTTATTCAAAACGGAAAAAGCACATATTCAAGCAACATAAAAAGAGAAAATTAAATAAAATAACAATAAAAGTAGGAAACAAGGATGGAACCTTCAGTGTATTTATAGATTGCTACAACGGGTGGTAAACGCAATTGTGAGGAAAAACAAAGCGAGCGGGGATAAGGGGGAAGTAGTGACTGACTAAATAAATGAAAAACAATCCTATCCGATAGGAATATTGATTAAACTTTATCTGTATTCATTACAAACAGGAGTAGCAGCTTTTAGCCAGAGAGCACAAAGGGAAAGCAAGCGAAAGTTATTTTAGTCAAATACAATTTTAGTTTTGGTATTTACCTCACAACTGAGCGTACAACTCGGTAGACTTCCTCAAGCGGTACGGTTGTTTTAAGTGGCCGAAGGAACTCGATCGCTTGGCAAGCTGCTAACAGCTCTATGGCGATCACATTCTCCACATTCCGAACTACCTGTTGGTTACCATTATTATCATCCAAAATGAAAAAATAAGGTCACAACATTAAGTATATCGATTATGTAGCATTGACAGTCTTTAACAAGTAATTGAATTAATTTAGTTTTCTTTTTGAAGACGCCTTTCTGCGCACATCTTTGGAAACAGTGACAGCAGTAGTATGGAAGTGTAACGGTGTATCTGTGTATTGAAATCTAATGTGAAACTCTATTAAACGTGGTAAGAGGCTAGCGGCATATATGGAGCATTATCATGGTTATTTTTATTGTTATTATTATTGCATTCATTTTGCTAAAATGCCTAACAGAAGCCTGATGTTAGAAGTAATCTGCATACTCGAGGTTGCTCGGAAAATAGAACAGGAATGGAACAGACTTTGCTCTGCATGAGTAATAAATTACATACTTCCCTTTTCCAAGGTGCACTGTTTTTTATTTTCAGATTTTACTGGCAATTAATACCCATGCATTGAATGTGATTGTTTAATGTGCAAGGATAAAAGATGTTGCATTATTTTCACTTAAATTTGCCAAGAATAAAAAAACTAAATAGTATAATTGGATTGTACTATGCAATAAGCGTAATGTCATTTAGTTCCTTTTATAAATTCCTATATACAAAAGATATCAGCCACTTCCTTACTCTTTCGTCCAATTACCTTGGACGTGATCACGGTTAAAACAATATTTTAACTCTAGTTTCAATGACTTTCTATTTCTAGATGTGTATCTTACCTGAAGGGCTTTCCTGGCTGCGAAGCCTCCCATGCTTACATGATCCTCTTGACCTGCACTTGTACTTAATGAATCCACAGAAGCAGGATGACACAAAACTTTGTTTTCCGAGACTATAAAATATTTTAGTGTAAGAACCTTTTATTAACTTAAAAAATGGAAATAAATTTAGTCGCAGTTATTTTACTTTACCTAAAGACGCGGCTGTACAGTGCGCCATCATGAAGCCAGAATTAAGACCGCCGTCTTTTGTAAGAAAGGCTGGCAGCTCACTCAGAGCTTGGGGATGCGCAAGATACATTGTTATGCATTTGTTAAGTCTTAAAAAATTGTTTGAAATAAATTAGCCTACCTGGGTTCACCAATCGTTCAATTCGCCTTTCGCTCATTGAAGCCAGCTCATGCACTGCTATAGCCAAATAATCTAAAACCTTTGCTGGATACTCCCCATGAAAATTTCCAGCAGAAATGATTTCGTTTCTTTCCGCGAATACAATCTAATTTTTAAAATACAATACAAAATGTAAGCATCTATAAACATACAGACATTCTGAAATCAATTTGGTTTACCGGATTATCCGTAGCACTATTCATTTCAGTGACAATTACTGTCCGGACAAAATCAATGGTGTCATGCACTATTCCGTGCACTTGTGGACAGCATCGTAATGTGTATGCATCTTGCACCCTATTGCAAAACCGATGGCTTTCTAAAAATTGCAATAAAACAATAAAAAAATATAACAACCAAGCAAATGTGACTTTGTTCAATCTCACATCGCCCCACGTTTTCCTTGAACATTATGCAGTTGTTTTGACGGTACGAGTCCCTTACAATCGGTGTTACCATATGCATACCAAAATAATTTTAACTGCGGCAGCATTGCATAAGTTCCAATTGAGGGAATTGGAATGTTGTATTGTTGTTATTGTTATTAGCAGCAGTAGTAGTGTTGTAGACAAAGAGTGAAATAATCACCAGTTTCTTCAAGCAATAGTAAAAAAGGAATGCTTACAACGACGTGTGCTTTGGAGAAAACAAATACACATTTTCACTTTGTGCCTTTAGTTAGGTAAGAGAAATGACTGCTGTTAAGCAGGGTGAAAGTAAAGTGAAAGCTGTAACACATAAAAAAATTAGGAAGATTTTGGGAGTAAGTTTTGAAAGAGCGTGTAAAATTATATTCACATTTTCACATGCATGTGTATAAAATACAAAAGATGTAATGTACGTGTAGAAGCTGGGATACGATTTAATCATATCTGATAGAATTTGATATCTTAAGGCTTGCTCTTTCTCCGACTACATTTACTCTTACGCTTGCTGTTGGGTGAGAAGCAGAGAAGAATGAAGAATGAACTTTCTCTATTCATATTCAAACATGGTACAAAATGAAATATGAAAATGTGAATGTGCGATGCATCCCAATTTACACTACAAAATGCCTAACAGATTTCTTGATTTTTCTGTGCCTAACCACCATCACTGCACGCCACTGCCAATATTTTGAAAAACAGTACTTGTGGAAATATTAATAGGAATTTCACTCATGATAGTCATCATCATTATTATTGTTATAATATGAATCTAGGAATGTGAGTAAGATACATAATCCATTTAACATTCTAATTGATGACCAAACCCGACACTATATCCATACAAAACAGGAGGCAAATAGTTAAATTCAAAATTGTGGCTTTCCTTAAAAGTTGATGGAACGTAAAGTTAGTGATGTAGCAGTAAAACCCCAAATCCTCCCTTTCGTTTTACGGTAAAAGAGTGAAGAGAGAGAAATACGAAGAGGCCGTACGGCTGCTGCAAGCTTCATAAAATACACAGAATATTCTTTCTTTCTTTCACTGTTAGTTCTGCATTTCTAAACTTGGTACGTTTCCCTTTCTCAAAAAGAGAAAAGTCGTTGGAAAGAGAGAGAGAAAACGCTATGGCCAGAAATTTTATTACGTCCTTTTACAGTCATAAGTACTTGTGCTCTTTCGTTAAATCTTGTTTTCTGCTTCTGTGCTTCCACAGTCATATAGTTGGAAACATAATGAGATCTAGAGTGATAAAAAGAAACAAAATAATGTTTCTGTTTTTTTGCAAAATGAAATTCGATGTGAATCAGGAGATATGGATTACTACAACTCAGTATCTAGAACTACACAACTGGAAACTAATATCCTCGTCCATCATATGGCTTGCTATTGATATATGCTTTGTGATTTCAATTTCAGATGCCATTCCGTTTCTGCTCCCCATCTCTCCATCTTGTCAATCGACAAACTGACTTTTGATAGTAAAGATATTATTGGACTTTTTCACAAAAGATTTCACAATAATATGAAAATATGTTGAAAATCATATTGTTGCGATGAAATTGATGAATCATTTATTTACTTTCTCTGTTAGTTTGCTAAAGCCATAGAAAAATACACACTCATTAGTACATATGACTGACTAGCTAGATGAGATTTCGGAAGAAAAAATAAATTGAACACCTTATCCATGCTAACCGTATTAATTTTTAAAATGTACCAACTAAAACTGTTTGTTGTATGAGCTTTCTATTTTATCCTTCCAAATTTCAATTCAGCAGAGAGATTTGAAATTGTGGTTTTGTTTTTAGAGCGAAAATAATACTGTTATGCCACCACATTCATGAAAGCAACATTGCCATCAACACATAAGCTCACAGTACATTTTGTCAACATTTTGCTGTCTCTTTCTCTCTTCTTTTTGTCGCTTTCAAAATACCCAAGGATTGTATAAAAGATTTTTTCATACAACTTTCTTTCTAATCCCTCTTTACAGATGTATGCTTGCATAAATCACACAAAGAAAAACAAAAATGACAAAATGACAGGTTATCGAGAATAATGGAACCATCTCCAGGCCCTCCCTTTTTGAATGTCGTCTTGTCATCTTCCATATGAAATCACATGTATGAAACCGAAGAAAGAAAAATATCATCATACGTTTTTGTTAAAGACATACACAATACATAACGTTCCATTCACCGCAGTTTTTTGTTGGATTTTCAACTGAAGCAAAAGAACATATCAGAAATGTCTGCATGATTCTTTAGAAAGGAAATAGTAACAGCAGCAACTAGCGAGTCAAGTGATATTTCAACTGCAACTATTCTAACCCATATAGTATTGCAAAACTACTATCTCTTTTTTTAACATGTACGTTTTTATTTTTTGGCCTGGGAAAGGAAGAGAGTCCCTGCTCAGCAAAAAAAAACTGAACGATGAAATCTGAATGCTTTCAAGCATAATCATCATCATAATTTTTTAAAATGAATTGAATAGAACTAACAGAAATCTTTTTACCTGCTATTTGAGAAGGGTAAGTTGTCGAATGGAGCAATGCACGGAGTCGTCTTGCGACTAGTGCCTGTCCTTTGTGAGGTCGGATTTCCTGGACGCCTAATAAATGGGAAAATAGAAAATGAGATGCTTCTTTTATGTACGTAGTACTATTTAAAGTTATATGGTTGTAGTTGCTACTTTATACGATATTTATACGCGTCATCTTTGTAAATATTGATGTCTAAAAGATATTTCTTTGTCAGTGTCCGCAGGTACTACGCCAGGCATTGTTAGACTACTTGCTTACTTAAAGTATTTACTTGCATAAAAGTCATTCTCATATCCTACTGGAATTGATTCGACTTCAAGGAAGAATAAGCATGTATTTGCATAATAATGATATCCCATTTATCCCTTACAAAATACCTGTCACAATTTTTAAGTAAACTTACCACTATCGAATGCTCTTGATGTTCCTTTCATAACTTCTAAAGTCAAGGCAGCAACCACATCCGCTTGTCTCCCAATGATTGAGGCCCTTTCTACAGCTTCTGCTCCAAGGGATGTTATTAACTGTGTTCCATTAATTAAAGCTATCCCTTCCTTTGGATCCAGAGATATTGGAATTAAATTATGGGCCTCCAACACCTGCATAACATTATTTGTTGGTTTTTGTAGATAAAAGTAAATAAATGGAAGCAAATTCGTTGTCAATTTTCAAGACAGCTTTACTGATAGAGCCAATAAGAGTCGACACATTATCTTTTCTAGACAACTTACGTATTTAGCTTCTCCCCATCCCGTCTCTACGCTCCACATTCTACCCTCACCCATCATGCCAAGAGCTAAATGTGCCAAAGGAGCCAAATCACCACTAGCTCCAACCGTACCTTGCTCAGGCACCCATGGCAGACAAGACGCTGTGTGGAAGAGATATTATACATGACTTGGTTAACTTTCCCATTTATTCAATACAACACAATAAGGCTTACCATTGAACGCGTCAACGAGTTGTAGCAACGTCTTTAGCTTTATCCCGCTGTAGCCTTTTGCCAAAACATTGATTCGAAGGGCAAGGAGCATTCTGGTCTTATCAGGAGCGAGTGGAGGTCCCACACCAGCTGAATGCGAACGAATGACATTTTCTTGAAGCTCCCTTGTAATAATTAAATTAGCAATTAGTCATATTAAATAGTACACGTAAACACAATTAAATCATCAAAATTCCTATGCAGTACTATCTAGCACGTACTTTAGCTTTTCCGGCTCGATCACAGTTCTAGCAAAATTACCAAAGCCGGTCGTGATCCCATATACAACTGAAATTGATACAAGTTTCCGTTACATGTTACACATGCTTTGTGTACTAATGGACTACTGTTGGCAAATAGATCTAAAAAGTTTTTTAGTGTGTGCTCAAGGATCTAACCTTTATTTTCTTGAAGGATTTTATCTACCAAGTTTCTGGCATCGGTTACCTTTTGCTGGGCTTCCTTTGAAATCTGATTTGTTTAAATAATTTCCAACATTTAGCCTGGAAGCAGGTGATTTGTTAAAAAGTTTTATGTAAGTGAATTCTTGGGTCCCACTTATCATCTTACCCTTATTTTATAGCGACCCCTACCAAGTTGAAGAAGGTCATCAGTGGACAAACTGCAACCGTCAATAGTGATATACTGTCAGAAAAGGGAATTGTTTGTTTAATTTCTAGTAGACTTTTGTGGTAACTTTCCATTTTCCCTTCATCCGGGAAAGAGCAAGCAAGAGCTTTTTATCAAAAAAAAGTTTTTGCCCCACCAGCATTCAATCTTTTCTCAAAAAATAAACTTTCAACCATCTTATAGGGTTTTTTGTGAGTTTAACTTGACTTACCTCCTGCGGATGCTGGTAGGACTTTGGTCTGAGAGGAAACAAGTGACAAAGTTTAATTTCACTTTTCAAGTTTTTCATGAGAATTCAATCTAGTAGTACATAATTTAAAAACTTACTCTTGCTCTGGAACATATTTTATTTCTGCCGAGGCCATTACCTGGTTTGGCCAGTCGCTCTCAAGCACTAAAAAGGTCGATTATTTTTTTGCAGAGTAAATATTAAAGTAGCAAAATAATATTCCTTTCCATATATGTAATGTAGGAATTTTTAAAACTTACCAACCGACACAAAGTCATCGTCATCCAATACTTCCTTTATTAAATCATTAGGATCTAGAATGGCCCCTCCTCGTGTTTTCCTTACATCACTTACAACTTCCTTCCTTCCAGCCTGAAGAAAGTTTCCCCGGAGACGTTGATATCGTTTTAGGGCTTCCTCTCCAAGCCATTTTACGGATAAATTCCCTATATTGATTGATACCGAATGTCATATTAGTTCTAGAGATATATCTCACCTTACCCCAAAGCACCTTTCTTGGATGAATTCCAAAGTTAAACGATGAATTACCGTCTTTACAAGGGATCTGAAACCATTCCCCACGAACCCTTGCAGAAATTTTCATCTTTACCACCCTTTAAAATGATCTAGTCATTCAAAAAAGTTATTTCGAGGATCGACAAAAAAGATGATTGTTTCCCTTTTCCCGTCTAGTTCCAAATTAAATTTTAAACTGTGTCAACAGGACTATGGACATAAAATACAGGTCTACGTGATGTATCAGTATTTACATGTAATGATTTGACATGGATTCCAAAACGATAAAAGGAAGAGGAAATTATTTAAGAATGGATATCATAATTAAAAAGATTTTTTCATCATGCAATGCCTTCTTGTAATCAGTTTTAATCCAGTAACCAACCGCTGAACTAAAGCCCATTTAAGCTGTATCGATGATGACGATAATGGTGAAGAGATGAAAGATTTGCATTAAATTGCTTACACAACCCCATGTATGTGATTTCATCAGTAGCCAAGTTTATGACAAGCTGTTAACCCTATTAAGGATAACCTTTTCCCAAATGAACCGGAAAGAATGATAATAATGATAGAGAGTGGTCATCATCCTCAAAATACCACTTTAAGTGGTGAATGGTGTGGCAGCCAAAAGATTGCATAATAAGGCGATCATATGATTTCATGTTTTCCTTAAAATGAAAAGTATGCATTTGAACCCTTCTCCCCCTCTTTTCCTCTTTCTCCCTCATCCATTATGAATGAGCTTGGAGAATTGTCTAGACTGTCACCCCAGTCCCCACTAACAACCTGGATTCTGAAAATTATGTAGTTTAGGAGAGAAAAATATTATTTTTATTTAAAACGTGTCTCACAAGTCAAATTTTAAGCTAACATAAATCAACCTATACGATCGTTTTCATGTGCCAGCCAAGCATTTATGCCTGTTGTCACTTGTCAGAAGCGGAGCGGCAGAGGCGGCAGCGTTACGTTTCCTTGTAGTAATAATCCAAAGAGGGATTAGGCACCACCACTAACCAACCACCCGCACCAAATCCGTTTCTCAGATCCAATTACAAAGAATTTTTTGCTTTTTTGCACACAGAATGATTCGAGGGGCATCTTCCATTACTTATTGCAAGGATAAAATGCAGTATTAGGAATCTATTTGTTTGATTTAGCCACTTTTTGAAAGGGTGCAAATTTGGAATATGAATGAGATCAAAAAGAAATTAATCAATGTTTTAAATCCAATTTATTTATAAGTTTAATATTCTTTATTATATTTTGCAATATATTTAGATCATTTTGCACATAACACTCGAATACAACCAGTAGCATTAAATAATTCATCGCGGTTTCATACACATGTATTAGAAAAAATACTCTCTTGATAAAATTCATCATAATTTTCACTATTTTTTCTACTCTTGTAGAACTGTTTTTGTAATGTAATATTAAATGCAAAAAATGCATTTCTACTTTTTATTGCTTTAAACTACAACAACCTTTGAGGATGTGTATGTAGGATTCCCGAATTACTCGACTCTAATATAATATTATGCAATAACGTACTTGCGATTACCTTGACTAAAAAGGTAAGTCTCAAAGTAAAAACAAATTGCATTCCATCTATTTATAATAATACTTATAAGACTTTTTGTTGATTAAATAAAGCTAAACATAATAGCGCGTTCTATTTAAAACCTAAACGACTTTCAGCGTTGCGTTTTGAGTTTGATTAATACTATTTACTAGAGAAATTAATTATGATCACAGTGTGTGTAAACATTATATATTTTTTATTTCTAAAAAAATATTTACCTTTGTCTACGGAAGATTATCGCATAAACATTTTTAAAAGATATTCAGCATATACTATGCTGATGATATGTTTGCCGTATAAATAATACTAAGAATATGATGTTTTCTGCATTACTATAATTAAATCGCTTTCCTTTTCGCCACATAAACAGCATCAGCATAATCTCCCGCTATTCTCTCACGTCATACTTCAGATTATCGCTTCATGAAAGGTTATTATTATTATTAAAGTAAGCTTGGTTGATAAAAGAACGAAAAAGAAGGAAAATGGTGCTGCTGTTGTTGTTGTCGTTTCAGTTCCAATGCCATTCTGTCATTTTTCACGCTTGTATGACTTTTATAATCTAGTAATTCAGTCTCCAATTATTACCCACGTCGTCTATTCGTGTGATGCTAGCCCGGACCAACAAATACTTAATGAATGCTATGAATACATATGAATGCAGCAGCATTGGACATGTCTTTTAGATGATGGGACAAATAAAATATGGCATGTATATTATACTAAATATATTCCTTCTTGTCTTATCTTATCTGATGAACTTTGATACACCTCAAGATGAACAACAAAATTCAATAAAGTGAAGAAGCATGTAAAACCTTTCAACTGAAGAATATTAAACAATCTTAAACACGTCCTACGTGTGTCCATAACTTATTATTTGTTTTTGAAAATACTGATAATTTTAAGTACAACTTAAGCAACGCAAATATATAACTATTTGTTCATGTGTAGTTGCCAAATTAATATAGGTAAATGCAAAAAAAATAATGCGCATGGTATATAAGTGAGTTGTTATAATCATCATTATCATTAAAACGGGCCATTGTTGAGGTTATTGTCCATCATTATACTGCCGATATTTGAAGACTCGGAATTTGGCGAATCACTTTTTCGGGTACTTCGGAGATCCGCAAGGGCTGAGTGGATCCTAAAATGGAGTCTTGATTCCAGGGCGTAACCTTTGTAATTATTCCTGGAAAAAATAAAAAGGATCGTATAAAAACGTGGTCATAACGGACTAGTTTTATTGAGGCGCTGTAAAACTTTTAAAACAGGGAATGCCATCGTAAAAATAATTGTCAGAGACGAATGGTAATAATTTTTTGGAGGGCTGAAAGCACTACTACAAATCACAGCCAACCTAAAATTCATTACGGAATCGTAATGGTGAATCTTTTTCTGGTAGTTGTTAAAACAATAACATGGCCATTATTTTTGAACGATTCTTTTGCAAAACGAGAAAGACATAATAACGAAATAAAAGTGAGCGGATTCTTTTACGACTTTCATCGTCGTTAGTTAAATATGTCTTGACGACTTGACTTACTTAGCATTTTCCAGAGTGAGTATCGCTAAACTCATGTCATTCCGTCTCGTCCAGTAAAATATACCTAGTTCATACGTGGCGTATGGTATCAGGTAGTGATCTGCAGCTAACTCTTTCTCACAGGAAATCACATCTTGAAAAAGTTTCTCAGCATCCACCAAGTTCCCCAGGTACTTGTGGCACATAGCAGATAAGAGAAGAAGTAAACACTTGTTATCTGCAAAGTATGTGCTGGTTCCTTCAGCTGAAAGTCAAATCAAAAACGTAGACAACCTTAATCTAAAGTCTTTTTATAGGCTATTAATTTAAATATTATTAAAACATGGACAGATAGGAAACATTTATCATTTCAGATAGAAAAGAAAACGATAGGAATATAAATAAATACTCCGAGCGCTTTTGCAAGTTCGTGTTTAGTTTAAATAAATAACTGAAAAACATGCTCAAATATCTCAACAATATCAACAAAAAGAATTACGAAAGAAAAACGAGTTTTTACTGGAATTGGTAGAAAGTCAGTTCAGATATTCATTTGCAACCTTTACAAAAATTGCAATTGAGTAATGATAACCTGCAACTACCTGTAAATATCTATGGTGGATTTTTTCATTATATGTATACGTAACGGAACACATTTCTTTCTCTCTTTTTTCGTGGCGATTCGAAGTAATTTATACTTTTTCTCCCTTGCACAAGATATTTTTACGACTGAAAAAAGTAGGATGTATCTTGCTAATGGGTGATCAGAAGAGATCACCACTGACACTGAGACAAGAAAAGGGAAAGTTTTGTTGTTGATGATAAAAGATAAAACTAGCAAGGAATTATTTGAAGGTGCTACTCATACGCCTGAAATAGTTTGTTGATTTTGGTATAAGCTGGGAATATCTAAATTTAGATTTCTAATCGTTTTTCATGGAACAAAGAAAGGATTTAGTTATAGAAAGTAGACCAAGTACTCTAGACAACACTAACTCTTTTTGATTCGAAAGATACATGTTATTATCATCACACAAGACCTGTACCTTGTTACTGGTGAAAAGTAATAGAAAAAAAGACATTAAGGAAATGGGGCTTTTCTCTGTTGTTAAAATAGTATTGGCAGTAGCCACTTTTGTGGGTTTTAGTTTTAAGTACGGTTATATTATTTTCCTTTTCCGGGCACAATAATGGCTATTCGAAATTCTCTCATTTGGTGAAAGCAGGTACGTATAAATGGTCATTCACTTTCATCAAGAATATTTAGGCAACACAAAGAGAGAACATAAAACAGTAGGCTACATTGTTTCCAGAAAAAAGGCCAAAAAAATAAAAAGAAAGTACTGCTCCCTACCTTTTTCTCTCTCCAAAGTCAACACAGTGTTTTCCACTAAATGAAGAAGTGGACGAAGGAAATCGGGTTGCTTGCCAAGAACTTTGAAACCATTCCATAAATAGAGTAGCTCCACTGCAGGAAGTACTAATTTGTTCCCTTGTGCAAAGTACCGCTCGCACTTTTTAACGATGAACTTTTCCATTGGAATAGACTTGCCAGCAATTCTCTGTTTCCAGGAGGGAATGTCTCTTTAGGATGTTAAAACAAAAAGTAAAATAAAATAAAAAATTACCCAATTTTATCTCAATAGAACTTTTGTTGGGTAAGGAAATCTCTGGAAAATTTATTGCATTGACTCACCTGAATAGCTGCAGCAACTCTTTTGGTTGATCCCCCACTAGCTTATCCTTCATCATGCACATGAAAGATGCTTTCTGATAGCCGTAGATGGCCCGGGACCAGCGGCTCTCCTGAAGAAGAAGATCTGCAAAGTCTCTTGCTGATCGCCAGTCCTGCTTGAAACTGAACGAAGTATTAATAATATTGAGCATTAAATAATTTACCAACTTTGCAAGCAATATTTTGTACTGTCGTTTATAGTAACTTACCAATTCGCCCACATAAGTTCCCAGTAGCATAAATGATGGAATTGGACCCATTCACTTTGACTGGCCCATGCTTTCATGTACCACTCAATGGCTTCATTAATATGACCTTTGACGTATTCCAGTCGTCCTTTGAAAAAGTTATACCAGACGCCGTTCGGGAAAATTGACAACTGCTCCTGAATTATATTTTCGGCTAGCTCCAAGTCCCCATCCCCATATCCAAGCACGTACAAAACAAAGAGGTGAAATCCCAGAAGGACCATGGCACACAATATTTGACGAAGAGATCCTCTCAGTTCGCAACCAATATTCAGCTGCTTAAGTCCCGTTTCCTAAAAAATAAAAAATGTCAGGATCACACATACAGAATCTTTGACTTTTCGTATTAAAATTAAGCAATCACTTTTGCATGCAACTAAAAGAACAAAATTCAGAAAGGTTTTTTCTACGTGATCAATCATGGCTACTTCCATAACATTTAATTTCGAAATTGTGGGGCAGAGGTGATGTGTAATTATTCTTTATTGGTAGCAGGGCACAGCATTGTATTGAAAGCAACACATATTGTAATTTAAATTTAGCATTAAGCTGCATTCAGCACACTTTCTCACAATAAACGTTTTGTAATTTACCTTGAAATTATCCTATGCACCAAAGGGCATAGCATGAGAGACGAAGTAATAAAATACATAATATTTAACATATTATTCAATTTGAAATATTACATCGTGACATTTACATACACACAGTCTAAAATCTCCTATATACAAATGTTACGGGTGAGTATGTTTAGGTTAGTTTTGAATATAAAACTTACTCTATTTCCAGTGAATCCAATAAACTCCAAAAGCTTCATAATTCGCGCTGGTAACATTGAAATGAGCTGAAAATGAAAAGGAATGGTTTAGACTAGACAACAGCTTAATTTTTTTAAAAATAAAACAGTTTTAGATTGGTTGATGTTGCGTGAATACTGGACACCAGGACAACTTACCAAATTGTATGCTCCAACACCCATCCTCACTCCGCTTTCAAAATGACTTTTGTGTTTGCATCCATCCCAATTCTTATTCTTAAGGATGTTCCAGCATTCCCTAAATAATTTAACAATTTTAAACAATCAGAACATATTTTCAATTCTGTCAAGTATCATTAATTCAATATTTTGCCAAATATAGGAAAGACATACTTGTACGCATTTAAGCAAGATCTCATGCGAAGCCCTCCTTTTACAAAGCTCATTAGATTTTCATCCTCGACAAATGTCAACGCGGCACGAAGTAACAAACATTCTGCGTAACAGAGTTCAGCATGAATCTCTTCTTCACGTAAGCTGTCGTAATTTGGTTTCTTCATCATCTTTCCAAGAGATTCATAAACAGTGGTTTTCTTCCGGTAGCGATTGCAAACATCCACTGATTGTTCTAAAGCTTCTGCTGCAGTCTCAATATGCTGCTGCTCAAACGTCAACACAGCTTCCAGGAATTGAAACGTTCCGTGTCCCAATGCATGATACATACTTGACTGTGCCCTACAAGATAAATTTACATTTTTAGCACACGAATGCACATATTTATTTAAAATTTAATACAGTGGACAGCTTCAAAAATCTTACCAAGGGCGGATCAAAGTCCTAGCCTCGTCAAATTTGTTATTCATGAAGAACTCCATTGCTAATTTGGCTTCGTCGATAGCGCAGGACAATGCCATTGCTTCCGGTCTAGAAAAAATAAAAATAAGAGACACGTTAAAATTAATGTCCGGTAATGAATAAATCCCTACTTCTGTACCGAAATAAAATTACCTATGGGTTTCACTACTACTACCCTCATTACTTTTAAACAACTGATGCCACCAACTAGACATTTTGCGACAAAATTAGAAAACAACTAAAATTTAAATTTCAAGAATGAAAGTAGCTAAAATACCTTTTCTGCTCAACCGTATTTCGAAAAATCCCAAACACTCGATTCTTATTTGTTATTATAATTTCTACAATTTGCTTGAGATTGCATAGCAACTGCTAAGGGATTACCAACTATCCATGTTATTAAGATTTTTATTATCTTTTATCCAAGTAGCCTTCCATTTTTAAGAAAACAGAAATCAAAAACAGTACAAATCTATGATATATTCTTTTAAGAGATATTTTGTTGAATCGGTTCTTGCTCCACTCAGACAAATCAAATGAATATACCATTAAGCAATAATTACATAAATTATCTACTAATAAGAAGCGGAGAAGTAGAAATTTACCTTGCCAGATCCTCCGACGCATCATGAAATGACTGTAAACACGAACAATTTCAATTAAACATACAAAACAATGCTGGCATTGACTAACAAGAGAATAAACCGTTCAAACGGTAAATACACAAATATATGGAAATAACTTACATCGTCATCACACTCGGAATCTGACATGTTGCTCAATACGAATTTGCTAATAAATTATCAAATTCAATAAAATCTTGACTTCAAGATTGAATCAGGAAAACCCTTTCACTCAATGAAACCCCCGAGCTCCAACTAGTATAGTTGTTCCAACACTTCATGTAAAGTGCTAATAATACGGTTATTCAATGCTTCCAAGCACTTTCCAAAGGTTCCTCTAGTAGCAAACAAGACAGGACGTCGGCGGGGAAAGTTTTATCTTTTCGTTTAATTTTCTTTCAATAATGAAGTAAGTAGCCAGCTGCAGTTTTTATCTGGTATTGGTTATGACTTTGATAGGTTTAGCACCAATATTATCAGTGGAGATCTGTTGTTTGCGGTTTGTCACTTGTTCTATACATCCCTTTTAACTAGTTTCTTAGCACCTCATGTTTATTGCGGTCAATGCTGGACTGTTCAAGGTGACTGAACGTCAACTTAGGTCGAAGTTCCGTACTGGTGGCACTGAAAGTCTGACGTCTGATGATTTTCCTGTTAAAAAACAACACAAATTGTATTAGACTACAACTACGTTAATTTAATTATAGCAGTGGATCAACTTAATTAATTTTGCTTGCATTATTTGATTTCAGAGTTCAGTCTGATTGTAGGATTCTATAAGAGATTCTTACAAAAGAAACGTGATAAGGGCATAGACGCTGTTATTGAATTGCGAATAGTTTTGCGGAAAGTAGATGGATTGCTAAATTGTCAAAGAAGTCGTTTTCCTGCTGCGCGATAGTTATCCTTAGTCTTATCTACAGTGCATTGTGAAGTAGTAAGAATACACAGACCACAAAGTAAAAGATAATTGTTGGACCGCAATGACAATGACCAAGAAAGCGTCTTTAATTGGCACTACACAATTATAACATTGTACAAATACATTGGTTACTTATAAAAATAGATATCCTTGTATCTATTGCGGTAGTATAGGTTTACACAATTTATTTCGAAATAGATAATGGAACTAAGAATTGACTTATCTTGGAAACCTCTATATTACTTCATAACTCCTATAGATTCACGATTGTTACCATTTTTATGCCAACATGTGTATTCTTTGGGGCAACATGATACTTTCTTTTAATAAGTTACTACTCTACATAATTATTGTTTTAGGAAATAATAACTAAAACTAAACTCTGTCTGCCTGACAATTAATTTCATATGATTATTGCACACCAAAATTGTAATCGATAAAGAATAGGCTCATATAATAATTTTTGCCACTCAAACTAATTGCACCTCACACTTTTATCAATTTAAGCCTTCATATACTTATTAAATTTTCACCAGCAAAGAAAACTATTTTATTATTAATTCAGTGAGACAAATTAGTCTAGTGTAAGATAAGCAGCCTTTTAACTAAGTTGATACTTATCTTTGGTGCTTACATGCATTAAGAAGACCACACATAGGTATGTTATATATACTCCAGGAAAGGTTGGCTTAACCAGGTAACTCATTTCACATGCTATTTATGCAATCAAACTTAAAATACAAGGAAAATCCAGCACCCGAACTGCTTGCAATCATTCTTTACAAAAAGGTTTATCATTAGCCCCAATCTGAACTTGTGTAAACATATTTACGATTACATTTATATTAAATGAATCACATTTAAGTATTTATAATGAATCAAAAGTTGGTGATACTACAAACTATAAACCACTAGATACCGTGCACAATAATATGAATTGCCCCAAACTGCAGAACGTATGATACTGTAAAAGTAATCTTGGAAAGCGATTGAACAACCTCCTAATAATAATTTAATTATGATTTATCGTCGTCAGCACTTGCCTCACAAAAAGACACGGGATTTGATAACATTTTGTTGTTTTTCTGGTCCTAATAAATCCTAAAAGCGACGATGGTGGCAATAAAATAATACCGATAAGTATCATATGATCCAAACGGCTCAGCTGTCAACAATATTTCCCGTTTGTTTATAAAGTTTACGATGTAGACCAAGGTTGTAGATAACTCAAAGACAAAACTAAAACTGGTAACGGCAAGTGGCAACGATGTCGAAAAGTGCTGCTGATATTTCTCTTCGAGATAAACAAAAACAAACAGACATAGACATACTAATTTAGATATAAACGGCTTTCTTCAACATTCTTCCGCGACTAGTATCAATCGACAGCTTCTATAACTTTATTACGATAATAAAAAGGTTATGCTCTGCATTTTTGCAATGGTTATTATTTTCTCCAATTTGGAATCTAATACTAAATGATAAAAACGTACATTTGCCACCGATAAATTCATCCATTCATTTTGAAAAGTGTATCAATGTCAGCGCCCACACACAAGGCATCATCAACGCAAGACAGTTTTGAAAAGAAGCTACTGATTCCATCATTCATGACCCTGTATTTAACCTTTTATTAGTCACCTGCACTGGCAATGTTGTTAACGTCATAGTCGTGGGTGGCGAAATCTACAGAGAATTTCGATAATTTTATCTTGCAGAGGATTTTTTTTCGTATTTTCAATTAAAGCAAACTAGGCAGTTTTAAACGAAGCAAAAGTACAAATATAATTTCAACTTACACGTTGTATGAGAAACTGTAAGAGTGTAAACTTGGAATTCACGAAAGATTTTTAGAAATTGTTATTTAGAAATTGTTCAAGACATTCAGTAAGCCATCAGTTTGAATACTGCTGTTTTTGGAATAAAGAAAAGGTTTCAAAAGTTTGCAGTTTAAAGTACAGATTAAATTAAATGGCGTGCTATAATAATGCCTATTCTAATTCTATAATTGGTTTTAATAAAAGCATCGACAAAATGTAAGTAGCATTAATAAAGGTAAAAGATAAATGTTTATATAGATACATAATAATATATTTTCAATTGAAATTGCTTAAGAGCATTTATAGGACAACAATAAGTAAAACTAGCATCCGGGGTAGGACTTTAAAGCATTTCCCGACACGTTGAACACTTAAATTATTGCTATCGGATGACAAATGTTAACGCCGCCAACTGCTTTTCAAATTAAAAATGTAGCATTAAAAATGAAATTCATAATTTGATGAAGATAACAAACGTGATTATAGGCCAAGCGTAGTAAAATGACGTCACTGTGAACTACTGGACTAGACTTTGCAAACAATGGACAATATATCATTCATTGATAATGTGTTATTAAAGTAAATATGTGTGCCATGTTGGACGGAAAGTTAAAAGAGGTTTGATGAGAGTTTCCTGTCAGAGGTCGAAAATTAAATTGGCCGGCACGCAATCATAATTTACATCTGAGGAAAATAAACGAGCCGAGAGGTTTGCACAATAATGGTTTTTTGTCATAATGATTTTCAATTTCAGGTTTATCCGTAAATTCAATTTCATTCTGTACCGATCGTGTTCTTATTTCACGCGTTTTTGTGAGGCAAACATTCAAGCCTTAAACAAGCACACAAAATAATGGGTGACAAAAATCACAAACGAAATTGCAGCTTACCTTATTAAAGTGCAAAGTTATTTAGCACACAATGCACAGAACAGGTAGATGACTAGTCCCACAAAATCTTGAATCGTTGGCGCGACGTCTGTGGTTGTTCCACGGAAAGAGAGAGTAGCTGTGATTTAAGCGGTTTCACTTTCTAATACATCATTACGGAGAGGATATACATCTTCCAATGAAATGTTAACTAACGGGAGTTTTCAATAATCCGAATTTTTCAGTCTATGTCACCATGATTTTGATTATTCTTTAAGACATATTTCAGCAGGATATCCTTACATTTGAGAACAATAACAGTTTTTTAGTATCAAGCATTATGAATTTTTACTTTTCTGGATTTTCACGAAAACATATCACTGAAATTCAAGCAGATACTAAATCTTGCATTAGAAACAGCTCTTAATAATAATCACCTTTGTCCTTTGATAAATTTAATGCAACTGTAGCAATATTTGTGTCCGGAAGAATTTCGAAATTAGTAAGTGTTCGCTTTGAATTTCATTATAAGAATGACAACCGTACGGCTTTGGTTGATTGCAACACAACCAAGCTGAAAGGAAAGGCTTATCAAATGACATTTTGAAATCAGTGTGTACGGAGATGATATGTAGACATAGGGATTTACACGAGTGAAGAAAGCACCTGATGCACATGCACCTCACTAAAAATAATGTTTGTAGGTCAGTTGAAGAATTCAAAAGTGGTAATAAGGCAGGATATTATCGCGTTCTCTCCCTCATTGCGTCTTCTTGCCATGTCGCCAGTTATGTTATTCATCCTCACCTTCATCGCGTGTGTTTATGAATCAGTCTTAGCTAAAATCACTTCCGAACACTGACTGATTTAGTGAAAACTGAAAGTAGTCACAAACTATTAAAATCAACTCCTTGCAAAAATACTCTGCAGCAGACGCAACCACAAGACTTACATATAGCATGAACAAAATTTACGAATCCCTTTCTGTAGTCGTTATATAGCGTTAAATATGTGCGATTTTTGCGATGAGAAGATAAGTGAGTAAAAAGTGAAATTAGCATTAGATTTGCTACTTCATTCCACTTAAATGTTTAACATTGTGTTCTTCTTTAGCCGAAGTCAGTAAAGAATTTCTTTTATGATTTTCATCGTCATCAGTAGCATTTTCATCATCCATTATTTATTAGTGTGAGTGAAGAAGTATTCCCAATTCCCCGTGCAAGAAACGATTCCGTACAAAATGAACATCCTCATCTCAAAGAGCCTGTAGTTAAAAATATTAAACGGTAATATAAGTATGAAGGATTTTTACATCCTGAAAGCAAAAATCTTAAAAGAGGAAACTAAACTTAAAATAGTTTATAAAAATCTGGCCTTAAAAGTTAGTATACATAGGTATTCAATGATTATTTACTTTTTGAAGCGCTGAATGATGATCACGCTGTGCAGAGTTGCAGAGACGTATTAAAGCGATTTAAGCGATGATGATGGGATAGCGTAATACCTTAAGTATGAAAACGGTGTGCGAAAAAAAACTAAAGAAATAGCAGTAGTAACATTGAAGAGCACCAATCAAGTTTTTTATTTAATAATTTCACCTACTTTTGCAAACCAACTTCCCTCATTTTCCTTCCTTTATAAACTTGACAGTTAACAACAGCAGAAGCACAGAGAATTTGCCACTAGTTCACAGGTATTTTCTTTTCTTCAACAGCTACAACTATGTGTGTAAACATTCACGATAAATCTTGAGGGTAATTCATAATTCAATTTTAATTGTGAATATAACTTTCCCTTTTTAAAACAACTTTTTTAAAAAGTTTTTACAGATTTTTGCAACACATATTAAGATCTTCCTCTTCTCACATGGTTGTTTTTGTATGTGAGGTTGGAATCATGATACAATGTGATTTTTCATATGTAGTAAAATGTTTTGTAACATAGTGGAGGGAAGGGAAAGGAGAGGCTCCATTCCATTACATGGCTCGTGTTTCTGTTGTGTGCCTTATGGGTTGTGTAAGCAATCAATAAATGGGCTATTGCCCGTATTTAAGTCATATTATTTTCAGTGCAAATAAAATCATATATAAACGCATGAATTACGGTTTAATATTATTATTTATGCTACTTATATCATGGTATAAACATGTCTTGAAAACTCCTCATCATATAATCTAATTTGCTCGATCAAAAATGTCGCAAATCAGAAATACTATTATTAACAAATTGCATAGTAGGTTTAACATAAATTAGAAAATGGTACTAGCGTTTAGTTCCAAATATAAACATCAAATACCAGAGGAGATTAAATGTTTTTTATTCTATGTGGCTGCATTTAGGTATAATAACCAATTCATTCGTCAAGGTGTTTTGCGACATTCTTCATGGAACAAATGGATCAATAACTAAATTCATAATTGCATTTGGGAATTTATTACTATTTGCTCATTATAAGAAGGACGATTGAACGTTGCTGAATAGACAAAGTCATTTATTGATTTGCATGAAATTTCTCCAGTGCGACAGGCCATCATTTCATTTTATAGTAAGATTTCACCTTGTGTCGTCATCGGCATAACCTTGTCATATCTCACCGACAGTCAACTTTTTCAGCTATGCCTGAGAAAGCTCAAATGAATTAAAAGGTTGAATGTCAAATTTTACCCGAATAATTAAGCAACAAAAGTATGACTTTCGCATAATTGCAAAAAGTATTGAAAATATTTGCCTTAAATCTTCATTAATATTTTATTAAAAAGTAACTGACTGTTACTATCGACTGAGTAAAATTAATTATTCAAATGATTAATTAAAGATATGTCCTATATGATTATTATTAGCTCGAAGAGCTAGTATTGTCTATGAGAATGTTTGAAGTTACTTTAGGATACTTCTTTGCAAGCTTGCTTAAAGATTTTCTAAATGAAAAATGAAAATTGTCAACTAAAGGAAACGTTTATTTTGCCCCAGCTCGGAAAATATGAGGAATTGCAATGCAATTTCATGCTCGTAGACTTTGGAATATTATTACCGTAGACGGTTATAATTGGAGACCTCCAGTCATTTATCTACGCTGAAATAACATTGACTTAATCCTACGTTATGCATTGTACCTCTACTCTACGTAGATGTTTGTTTAAGCCAGTTTGTAAAATAACGTTTAATTCAATTAAACCCTTTCGGTAAGATGGGACCCTTCTGGTCTCTTTTCCTACTTGTGTATTTTTGCGTATGATGCTTCATAAGGTCTCTCCATTTAACTAATGTATTTTGGATTTATAATGAACGCATACGGGATTACTTATGAAGCATCATTTTAAAGATCTGTGTATTTTAACGTGGGTAGGAGTAGGATATCCTTATGAAGCAACATCTTTAATAGCCTGTAACTGATCTTCAGGACAGCATTTAGCCAAAAAAGCTTATGCAGCAGCATTATCTGAAAACAATTGAAATCGATTTTTAAAAGCGACTGTAGCTTTCAAAAAGTCAGTAGCGCCTATTGAGATTCCGCCTTACTGTTTCGAACAACTATTTTATTCAAACTGATATACAACAAAATACTATTTGGACTTTTAAAGACGATTTTCAATTGTTTTCGGATAATGCTGCTTCATAAAGAAATACAATGATTCACAGATCGTGAAGATCAGTTACAGGCTATTAAAGATGTTGCTTCATAAGGATGTCCTACTCCAACCCACGTTAAAATACACAGATCTTTAAAATGATGCTTCATAAGCAATCCCGTATGCGTTCCATTATAAATCCAAAATACATTAGTTAAATGGAGAGACCTTATGAAGCATCATACGCAAAAATACACAAGTAGGAAAAGAGACCAGAAGGGTCGCATCTTACCAACCCTTTCATAGTCTAGGTTAAATCTGTCATAAACAATTATCTACCTGTAACCTTGTCAAAGTTTGCATTACAGTAGTAGTGTTCTGCAAACCGCCGTATGTTTCATACTATGGTAACGTACAAACCGCTAAGAAAATACTATGGAACTAGAAGAGTAGCCCGATCCAACAAACCAGAAAATTCCAATTCTCTATATGGGATCTGGCTTCTTTTGTTTGCAAATATTGAATCAAGTTTGTTCCAAATCGTAATCGATTGTAAATTCTATAGTATCGATAACACCCATTTGATAAATATGGCAGTATATTAATTTTTGGGGAAAATAGTTTACGACACCCCGGCGATTTCAAAAATTGAATTTCAAGTTTATAAAGCAGGTTATATGGAGTCGAATCGCCGAGAGTCGTAAACTAAACTATATGGTATAGCCTTATTTTTAACTATTTAAAATTTTTAGCCCATTTCTCATTTGAGACACGAATTGAAATTTAAATACAGCGAAAATTCATATCATATATCATGAATTCTGAATCCCTGAACAGAGAGACTCCACAGTGTTTTTATATGAATAGATGTATGCGATTCCTATTCACTGATTTTTCACATTAATAGAGTGAGTGGTATACGTTGCTTGAGTTGAAGGCAATTTTCATACAAATTGTATGCCCGTTCATCCGCATGTTTTTATATGTTCATGCAATAATGGCACTGAACTCATACAAGCCAGCAACAACGGCAACAATCCTTCATCTTTTCATATACATGTCTGTAATGTTTTGTTCATCTCTTACATTAAAACACGAAGAATGTAGTTGCCTAAATGTTGATTTTATACTTTAAAGGAGCCCATTCTTCCTTATGGGACAAATTTTTGCAAAAAAATGATACTTATTAATTTTGTATAAACTGTGCATGTCGCCGTGTTGGTGTGTGCCGAGTGGTCAGTTTTTATCATTGCTTTAAAATTCAACAATAATAATAATTTATTTAATTTTTAGTTTAATTTGTTTATTTAAGTAACGGTTTAAGTTGTGCTTGCTTCTGCAAAAAAATCAACGAAAAAGTATCTTTTCGTTTAGTAAATCTTAAAATGATGACAATTAAATGATAATCAACGAGAAGATTGACTGACTAGGGAAAATGTGCCATAATGAATAATGTAAAACAGTTAATGCTAGATTAAAATTCACGTTCCATTGCATCTCACCATTATTAACTCAACCAACAACATAAAAACCTGCGCAACAATTATAAAAGAACAGCGTCATTATAATAAAAAATTACTTATCTTGCCAGCATAATAATCAAAGAACGGAAGGACCATCAAACAAAGAATATTTTTTGTTCTGGCAATAATAAAGCGTTGTGTAATTATGATTGCGAACGTAAATTGTGGAAATCTTTAAAATTAACTTTTTTTCGGTTCTGTTTAAAGTGGAACTGTAATGGTAACCTGTGAACAGTGCTGAATTGTTAGAATCTTAACAATCAGTCGAGAACGGGACAGTAATTAAAATGCAGCTATGAAAGCGATAGTTAGGTCGCTTAAAGTGGATGTGCGAAAAGACAGTGTTTAGATAAGCACATTATAAAAAGTAAGCTAAAATGTATTACAAACTAGTAATCCTATGTATTTTTGCACAAATTGTGTCATACAACATTCGATTACCATTGTTCATTGTTACTTTGTTTCAATCCGATTTTGCAATTTCAAATGCACACGTATGAATAATATGTACAGCTGTACAATTATAATTGATTTAGTAGGGCTTCCAATTCGTTGGTTGCCGAGGAAATTTTAAAATTTTTCAAAATTATTAATAATGCAAATTAATTGGCATTTTTTTCTGATCACTGCGTGAAAAGCCCAGCGGTGTATTTTCTTATTTTTCTTGTGAAAATTAAATTTCTAAATTATCTGTCAAAATTTGGCCAAATTTCTTTCTAACAGCTGAGGGCTAAATAATTATTGTGAATTAGTTTTTTTAAAATATTGCCCAAAACCAGTGTGACCAGTTCCTTGTCAAAAAATTCCTTCAAAAATTTATATTTCGAGTTTAATTTGGAGTAATAATTGGGTTTAAAGAATTAGTGATATTTAAAATTGTAAAATGTCTTCTTTCCCTAGTATTCATACAGCTGGGTTAATGGAGAAATGTGGAAATAACAAGGACACTAATCATGCCGAGTCGGCAATGTCCTTCTGGAAGAAAAATAGCAAAACGGTACCAGGATGGTATGTAATTAAACTTCAATGGTTCATTGTTATATCTATAATGGATGATTTAATATTTTTTATTTTGTAATCAGGCCAAGTCCTAGCAAAGAAAGTGTGCCTTGGTCCAAACCAAAGTCTTCCGGTGGAACATCTTCCTTCCAGGATTTTCAAGATAGTGTCCGCGACGCATGGGATATTGAAGATGACGAATTTTCTATGATTTCGTCAAGTAAGCGTTACATTTGTTTTTAATTTCGCATATTTGTGTGTCCAACTATACTTTCCTTAATTTAGCTGTTTGATTATTTGTTAACAGCGGATGTAAAAATCAGCAAGAAAGTCGCTCAATCTACAGCTCTTAGTGTGATCAATAGTCATCGAAGTGGATCAATTAGTCCTCCAACCAAATTTTCATCTGTTCAGCCTGATGTTCACCTCGGCAATCCGGGAAAGTTCATCCCAACACCTGCACCTACAAAACCATCTGGTTCAAATAATTTGGGTCCAAATCAGATTGTGAATGCAAATATTGGTACGTTTGCACAATGACTTATTTTATATTAATTTGTTATTTAAACTTAATGTCTTTCCAATATTAATCCTACAGATACTGCTTATAAACCCGAGACAACTGGAGTTTATACCAGCTTACCAAATGGGAACACTTCAGAGGTTCCAGCAGTGCCTGCTGTCCTCAGAAATAATATATCTAGTGCTAAACCAAGAGTAATTAATCGCCACGGTACGAAAAATTATTATTAATTTCAGATCTGTGATTTTTAAACTGGTTTTAAACTTATATTTATGTTAAATTAGAATCAGAGAGTGAGAAGGTCAAGGCTGACAAAATCAGAAGTCTGCTAAAAGCTTCAGGGAGCACAGATCTGAAAGAACTGCAGTCACTTAGCTACTCTGGACTTCCAGTTTCTGTTCGTGGCACCACATGGAAGCTTCTTGCCGGTTACCTTCCAGCCAACACAGAGCGAAGGGAAGAGGCACTTCGTAGGAAACGAGAGGAATATTGGAAATGTGTACAGCAATACTATGATTCCCGCAAAGAGGAAACACATCAAGACACGTTCCGTCAGGTATAAATATTGTCAAGACAAATCTTTGTTACTTTTTGTTATGCATATTGCATTCTTCGGAAAATGAAAATATACTATAAACATATTGTAATTATTTTCAGATTCATATTGACATCCCAAGAATGTGTCCTTTGATAGCACTCTTTCAGCAACGAGTTGTTCAGGAAATGTTTGAACGAATTCTATTTATTTGGGCTATCCGACATCCAGCCTCTGGATACGTGCAGGGAATGAATGACTTGGTAACTCCTTTTTTCGTTGTATTCCTTGAGGAAGTGCTTCCACCAGGTATGAATATTATGAAATATTACATTATATTTAAATTTAATAATCAATAAATGGGTCAATTTCAATGGTTTATTTATCTTTGCAGAGGTCGAGGTTGAAACTTTTGAAGTGGACAAGTTGAACGATGAAGTAAAAAATAATATTGAGGCTGACTCGTACTGGTGCATGTCAAAATTTTTGGATAGCATTCAGGTGAACTATATATTTGCTCAGACTGGAATACAAGAAAAAGTGAAGAAGCTGAAGGAGTTAATTGAACGAATTGACGGTAAGTGGCATTAATTTTAATTGATCTAAATAATAACTTTGATTTATTATCGTGTCTTAAACTGGAACTAATTACTTTTTGCAGCTCCACTTCATCATCATCTTCAAAGGCACGAGATCGACTACCTTCAGTTTTCGTTTCGATGGATGAATAATTTACTGATGAGAGAATTACCATTGCGCTGTACTATTAGGCTGTGGGATACCTACCTGTCCGAGCCTGATGGTTGTGGTTCAGTATTGCTATATGTTTGTGCTGCATTCCTTCGCCATTGGCGTGACCAGTTAATTCGACAAAAGGACTTTCAGGTAACATGCTGCAACTGAATTACTTTTAATTATTATGAATAACTGGAACATAAGATTATATTATTCACTAATGGAAAATCTTGATTCATTCCAGGGATTAATGCTGCTCCTTCAGAACTTGCCTACTCAAAGCTGGGAAAGTTCTGAAATAAGCCTGATAGTTGCTGAAGCTTATCGACTAAAATACACTTACGACAATACGCACTGGCACTAAAACATAATCTACTATATGCCCATCGGTGCCATGAAGAACAATCAGTTAATTAATATCGTTATTTAGTACATTGAACATGTAAACTTATCTTCTCATTTACCGTCGTCGTTCTCGGACAACATATCGACCTTCTCAATTCATTTTCCGGAATGCAACTCTCCTCTGGCATAACCAAACTTCATATTGTGAAAACGCAGCAAAATTTCATTCGTAATTGTAACGAAACAAAATACTTTAAATAATTCTAAAAAATTCTAAATTTTTTCATACTTGATACTATGAAGGCGAAAATTGTTTTTAAGAAAGATTTCGCATATCTTTTTAAATAAAAAAGCGATTCGATGTTGAATGAAATGCCTATGTGTACGTATGTGGCTTAAACGCACATTTATTTAGTTTTTCTTGCATAGCTCTCACTTTGTAAAATTCTTTTACATTGCTTTCTTGACAATCGTATTAATACAATGTGAGGGATAATCATCAAGATAAGGTTATAAAACCAAAAATATCCATCTAGCCAGTTTGATCTAAAGTTTGGTGGTGTTTGTGGGTCCAATGCTTGCCCAATTACTGAAAATTGACTCTATAAACATAAGAAAATTTCACGTTTTATTCGTATTTTATTATTTGTAACAATTTCTTGATTATGTTAATAGTACCTGCATCATAATTCCAGCATGGATTAGGCTACTTTCCCATAAACATGGAGGTGTCCAACCCGTGAGCAAACAGAATATAGAAGCCGCTTGTAAGGGAAGAATATAAAACAGTTGTACAATAGCTTGTAATGCAGCAAATGGGGCTGGGTCACCCAGTAGTAAGGATGGCTCCTGCACAAGAACCGATAAAAAGTCAATGCTTTTGTTTTTCTCTGAAGTAAGGGCAATCTGAGACAAAAAAATTTCTTTGATAACAACGTGTCCAACCAGCTTTTTTATAGTAGTGATCTTGGGGTAAATTTTGTTTGAAACAATGTTTTCCACTTACTACCCCCTTTCCCACCACAATCGCTGCACAAAGACCCAAAGATATTGCCAAAGTGATATCCAACGCAATTCCTGGTAAGCTTCTATTTGTTGTACGCCATGGAGGTCTTGTTTCCCAGATAAACGCCCTGTAGTACAGATTTACATATTATAAAATCAATATTGCTTGGAAATATGTATCTTAGCTTTCCAACACTTAAAATAAAATACTGTATCAGATTACTTTGCCAATAATGAGATTGGATATAAAATGTACGGCACATTAAGAAATGTACAAAATGTTGGGGAATGTTTTCCTACAGCAACGGCTAACATTAGGACAATCATGGAGTTGACAATGGCGGCACCATAATAAATCCCAAGAGATCTCCAAGCTTTCCTGCAATATCAAATAACGTTTTTATTTGCGCGAGGTAATAACATTCCTTGGTTTTGGAAATAATTATTAATGTTTCATATGCTGATGCAATATACTTCAATTAAAAGGCGTAAAGTAACTCTTACCCATTAGATATTAGGTGTACAAGTAGAAGGTACATAAAGTAGAAACCAATTCCGTCGAATAAAGCAATTGCTAACACATACACAAATATTCGTGGGGAAAAATGTTAATACGATAATATTGAGATTAAATGCATTTATTCTTTGGAAAGCTCATTATTAATGATAGTTAGCAAAGTTAGCATCATATCTAATGATTCGCAAAACGCTTGATTGCAATTTCCAAGCAGGAGAAAGCGTAAGATGTAAGAATATTGAGTGTAATTTTGTGTAGTTACCTTACCTGATCCCCATGAACTTGCTAAATAAGGCTCACCAAGTTTCAAGTATTCTGACATGAAATTATGAAGCAGTCCATTAAACTCAAGGGTGATAATCAAGTCGATTACTGCAGTGAAAGCAAAGAGAACGGATCCTACGAATAATAAAAGAAAAGTGGTTTATATAATGAAAGATAAAAATGGTTTGAGAGAAAATTGGTTAGAAGAGGGGAGAATTATTTGAGCGATAGTTGAAATTGCTTTGCTCTAGCTTATTGCAAAATATCTGCGCATTTTCTTTAAATGTTCTCAAAATTGTTGGAACTTAACTAGTAATTTGGTTGAGAGTGATCATTTTAAGCCAGGAGCACAGAAGTATTTTTTCAACATGTAATGCTTCTAGCACTGCACTTATCGATATCGAAATTTTATAAAATATAATTACCGTAGTACATCCAGTTATGAACATAGCTGTATTTTGCTACACCTCCTGCAACGGCAAATAAAATGATGAAGCCGGCGGCCATCATCCAAAAGGGCCGCGCCTATTTTAAGTAACCAAAAATATATGTTTTAATATTTTCTTACGAAAGCTGCTTGTTTTAGTATATAGTAAGAATAGGCTAGAACATTGGTTTTTATTTCGATTTGTACTATTTTCTTCTCGCGTTAGGCTTTCACTTACAAGGTGTTTTAAAATTGAAAGAAATGATTTAGAGGAAGGAAACGATAAAAACATTACGGTCACTACCAAAATGCGTGCAGTTCCAATTTGGAAGCTATAATGATTGACGGTACCAATTCAAAATTAAATCGTAGCATGTAGGTAGCAAAGTTTGAAAAATGAACAAAAGAGGAATTTTTGTTGCCTCAAATCTTTTATGGTCTAACCTTAATTATTTTCGCTGTATCATTTTTATTGCTTAATGTCAAATCAAATGAAAAATGGCAACTGCTTATGAAAAGTGTAAGACACACATTGCATCCTACAAGGAGCCGCCACATACATGCTTGCTTGTGTAAAATCTCTCATTCTTCTGTCCGTTTGATTTTGATTACAAAGGGAAAAGGCGGTTCTGGCCAAGTCAAGAGAAAAAGCGCATTATGGAGCAGGTGTGCCGACCCTTATCTTAATGGAACCCTTTCTTTCACTAGATTTTCATGGTTACTGTCTATTAAAATTTCCACAACTTTATCATCATCGTCGACAACCTCTTCCTATCATGATACAATTGATGTTGAAGGGAAGCAATATATTTCCATGCTAACCTATTAGAGAGAAAAATCTGCAAAATAAAAGTAATTTTCCTGTATAAACTATTATTATACGCACCTCTGTCCCATATTATCCCATTATCAATAACATTTCAATATCTTTCTATATATTCTGACAGATAACTGTTTTGCATATGACTTCCATTGTGGAGCTTTTACTGGGTTTTTATAGAGAAGCTTTGTTCTATAAATGATAATAGGGTGTGTGTCCTAATCAGAATGGAGTCATCATCATAAAATACACAAACTATCTTTCGTCTTCCAAGGGGAAAGCAAACATTAAATCACTCCCCATTTCCATCCTATTTTTTACCTCCATCATCACTGATTTCGTCCTTCAGTGTATTAAAACCACGTCTTTCAGTCATATTGCCGTGAATCATAGTCAGTCACTGTTTACCTTTACCTACTGCTATATTCATCTTTTAAGAACTATAAATAGCATTAATTTTATTTTTTAAGGCATGGCAATTTTTTAGGGTTTCATAACTTGTTTTAGATAAAGTAAGATTATTATTATCGGGATATGCGTAACTTACCGTTTGATCGATTTGTAGTATTACATTGTTAAAAATGTAAGTAACCGGCCAGGCCAGTAAGCTAACGAGAATTGTTAACTTGACGTGATAGAAAGAATTTATTGTTTGAGCTGCTGTTAAATTTCCCAATGCTTTTTTCGTTGGAGATTTCTGATTAGAAATATTTTGCACCATCTTAAAAACTTGCTAATTAAACAAATTATAAATTTCAGTGTAATCAGGTCGAACACTTGCAAGAACTTGGATAAATGACCAAGTTTAGCCAGCAAGACATAAGCGTAATTACAACAGCTGGATCCTGATCTTGTAATCTCAACAACTTATATTGCTTATTAATAAACGATAATATACATTGAAATGTCATTTTATGTATTTGATAAGGCAAAAAGTGGGTTCTGGGTACATAAATTATTATACAAGCTTAAACTTGTATCGTATTGTTTTTCAGGAGCATACAAATAATGTGAAATTCTACAATTACATGCAACACGTAGGTGGATACAAAGAGAAAATTTTTGCAACATGCTAATTAACATTATCCCTAGAGGAGACTTTTCAATTTAAATCCTGGTAATCAAAGTACCATTTTAAAAGTAGGTGGTCCACTACGTGAAATATTAAAATTCGTGTTCCCCAAAAGCCTTTCTTTCGTAATTAAATCTCTTAAGCTTGCATATTATTTCAGTTACTTGCAATTTTTTACTCAAATGTCTTTTCGTTCAAACTAGAAATGTAAAAGGTTATCATAAATCAAAATCATTGCAGTTAACAAAGGTTCAGTTTAGGGAAAACCCCAGTATGAGCAAAGAAAACGCCTAAAGGTATCATCATGGCAGAAATAAGCATATTGAATAGATGTGGAATTATCACCACGCAAAATACGAATTGAAACCAAAAAACTGCCCGAAAGTCATGAGCTTATTACGATTGGAAACAAGTACCACATTTTATTATCGTTTCAGATATTGTTAAAGTCCATTCGTTTCATTTCACACAGGCTAAGTTGTCAAGGGGGTCTTTCCCACCTAAATCGAAAACGGAATTAGTATGCAGGGTATCACCGCAAACAAGTAATTTTTATCTAATATGGTTGCGTATAAACATCACAACACCAAGCCCGTGTAAATAGAACAATGGAAAGAAAGCTTGATGAAGAATAAGAAAGATTGGCAACATCCTGCTGTGATGCATGAATAAAAAGAGAAAGTAAAATAATGATATTACGAACATTGTAAAAGTGGGGTAATAATGAAAACTGACAGATACGGAAAAAGGAAGAATAAAAGGTAGAAAAACGATAGTGGCTGCTACATCTCCATCATTCTTATACCTATCCTGTTTGTAACGCACCTAAACCATCTTACACTAAAGCATATTTCCGGATTTTTTATGAATCCTCGGGGGGTACCAGAACCAGCTTTATTCATGACTCAAAATGATATTATTTTGGGTAAGCTGAGGGCACAACAGTTTATCTGCAACGGCGGCGTCCATAGCGTTTCTTTTATGCAGCCTTAACTGATTTAAATACTAAAGCTAAATAAAACAATTTAAATATTTCCAAATATCAAAAGGGCTTCTTCTTATCACTTCTATTTTAGGAATTTTATGTTTGTAATTTCATAAATATATTGAATTAGTGGTGCCCATTTCTACAAAAAGTGCCACATAATCTTCAATATAAAAATAATGACCTCTTGCTTGGCTCAAGTGGTGGTATTGCTTCCAAATTTATTACCTGATTGCCGCTAATTTTCCGTTCAATACCTTTTACTATACGCTTTGAACTGTGTGGATACCATATTTGAAGTTATGTATAAATTATACGACGATTAAGGTTATTTGTCCAAGCCTAATGACCTGTCGTCAAGCCCCTCTAATAATAACATGGACTAAACCGGTGTGAGTCCAGCAGCATCTCTGCATTCCTTACAGTAATTGGTTATGTGTAAGGAGAAAGCGATAATTGTGTCTCCAGGGATTGCAGCACTCCAGGAAAGAGTGTCATAATCTCTATATTATCTCTATTTTAAATCCAATATTCATCTTTATCATCAAACGAAACGTAACTATTGTATTTGCAGTTCATACTTATATGTACCTTCTTTACGGCGAGGCCGTTTTTGGAACTTTTTGAATGTTTGGAAAATGTAAAAATAATTATCATTTTCTTTTTTAGCTGTTGTGATTTCAACTTTGTCGTTTATTATCAGAAGTTGAAAATTTTTTGAGCAACTTAAGAGAACTGAAAGTGAAAAAGTGTTTTAATCTAAAGAAGAAAATAAGATGCATAGTATTAGATTGGAGAAAAGATTAAAGAAATGTCGTAGAGAAAATTGCAGAGAGGCTAGGCTCTCATAGCTCATGTCATTTAGTTTATTACAAAGGATGATGAGGTGAATGTCTATTTTGGTGGTCTAGTTTTTCTTCTTTTCAGGATAAAAAACTTTTTTGTAAGATTACGTTTGCACTTTTATGAATGCATGCCTACAGGATAGTGATTGTCGCTTATTTTATGCATGCGTTGGGTTGCATTTCAGGAATTGCAATACTCCTTCTGCATGAAACAGTAGTATCATGTGGAATACTTCAAAGTTAAATACAAAGACAAAAAATGCTTGGTTTTTATTACGGCTGCATGTTTTGTTAGTCTGAATGACTACTTTCTTCTCTGTTTGGGCGATAAAGTAACAGAAATGGAGAGAAAGAGTTTGTGTGTGTTTTTGGTACATAAAGTCGGAGCAAAAGTTTGAGAAGTAAAGAATAAGAGTTGTAAAGAAGTGAAGAGGAGAATTTTTAGTTGTAAAAAGCCGAGAGAGCAGAGAGCAGGGTGGCTGGCTGGAAAAGTCGTTGCAGAGGTTTAGCTCGATTTGAGTTGGTTTTCAAAAAGGAAATCATCAATCCGTTTGACTGATGCAGTGTGCTTCGGTGTGTGCTCTTTTGTCTCACCAAAAACATAAATTGTTGCAAGTTTCTTTTTTTGTGTCGTGTCAGTAATTTTCTTTACAAAATTACTTAATCGGATAATAAAGGATTATGTTGTATGTTGTGTGCTAGTGGTGATGATATATATCGTGCAGAACTTGTTCTGATCTTTTCTTAATTGTAAAGCATAGCAGGAAGTTGTTTCTTAAAATACATTTCCCCTTGTTGTGTAAACAAATACGAATCAGTTTAGGGTTAGTCTTCATAGCAGGTGTTTACAAATGTTTCTAAGAACGATTTTGTTTTACAATCCCGTAATTATTCTGAGAGAAAGAAAGCAAAGTATCAGTTTACCCCAAAAGCAGTAAACCTTCTTGAGCAATGGATATTTAGTTAATTGAAGCTAGTCAAGTTTAAGTTTTTGAAGAAATCTATAGCAATTGCTGACTTTCTGGAAGGGATGTGTTTAATTGACGAAATATTCATTCTTTTCTCCCAGTTGACTCGCACATTAAACATTTTGCGCATTTTGATGACGTGATAGAAACGAACGTAGTAGATTAAATAGATGAGTTGTGATATCATCAGGTGCTGTAGAATACGCAAGAATAAGGCGGCACTCTTCTAAAGTCATTTTATTTCATTATCGAAACATCCCTTCCTGTAGATTTAAGAATGTCAGACGTGGATTGAGAGATCAATTTTTTACGTCATTTATCTGCCGTTTTCCCTGGACAACTTAAAAAGTTGGCATCCTCTTTTATTTCCACTGCCGTGAAAGTATCGAAGAGATAAGATAATAGAAAAGCTACCATTTTGTTAAGTTTTGCCTAAGCCTAATCCTAAAGTGTGAATTTATTATAAGGTATAAAATACACAAGGTATACTGGGAATCTAATTTTATTAAACCATATATTATATTAGCTATCCGAAAGCAAAACAAATTAAAGTTATAAAATTATTAGATGGCAAAAGTTGCATTTTTAGTGTTACAGTGTTCGTAAACAGAAGCAAATTTGCAGGGTATCTGAGCTTTTACTTGAACCAGAAATTATCACTAAAATATACTACGAAAAAACCCATTAGAAAAGCATGAAGCGTTGATATGCTTGCCACCTCTATAAATCTCAAGAGTAATAATGGACGGAAAGAGTGTAAAGTTATCTGTTACCTACATAAAAACGCCGGGTCGTTAACTTTTGGCGTGAAAGATTTAAAATAACTAGAATACGACTCTAAAGTTCTGCAAAGAAAGAAGCAAAAAAAACAAAGAAAGTGTAGAGTTTGACCTTGTAAAGCAGAATGGTAGAAATCGGTGAAAAGGCAGAAAGAAAAAAGCAGGTCCGGTGGGGCTCCAAGCCACACTTCATCAATAAGTTGAAGACGTTTGTTGGACATCTTGGCCTCTTTGCTTCTCTCATCATATATACTGGCGTGGGTGCTTTGGTAAGCATTTTTTCCTTCAATCATTCTTATCAGGCTAAAGGCAATGCCCTGAAGGTTATTTCTCAAATGACTACATTCATTTCCAGTCTCGCTGCTTTGCAAGTATAGCGTGAATTTAAAAATACAGAATCGGAGATAATCAGGGGGTCATTTTAGTCTGCTGCGAATATAATTTTGTAGTAGACTGAAGATGCATTTTTTCTTGTCAAAGTAAAAAAAAATCAGCCATAAGAATACTTCTGATAGCTGGACGTCCTTCCTTGCACTGTAATTTCGTCAGCTTTGTCTTTTTTCAAACATCGCCAGTTTTCTAAAGCTTTTACAGCGACAATATCGTATCTACTTGAAAAGAAAGTCATAATAGTAGATTGGGCATAGAATTAGGGATGCGTTCATATTTTTGTGTTATTTCACACCATTTTTACAATATCTGATATCATGAACAAGTACATGCATGCAAGCCTGCATATCTATAACAAGGTGACACTATTCAATATTATTTTATTAGAATGGCTTAATACGATCACACAATCAAACTTTCCGACTCAAATTGAAATAAAAACGTAATGTGATTCTGCTAAATCACTTTTATCAATAGTGAAAAGTAAGTTAAATAAAACTCAGCAATGTGTTAGCAAAGATTTTCTAAAATGAGTTTGGTTTGGTGTAAAATCAAATATTGAAGTCAATATCACAGTAGAAAAATTAATTCAAAAGGCAATGCATCATTTGTAAAAAAGAGTTTGTTCACTGCTCATTTTTTCATAAAATCGTACAAAAATATGTTTTCACCAACACCAACGCCAACAACAGGAATGCATGATTTAATGCCTTTTCAGAATTCTGCAGCTTTCGACTGCATGTACTTATTAAGACAGGACGCACTTCCACGAAAAGGATAAAACCGTACAGGGTAATAATATTTATGACAACCCGTTACTAAAATAAGTGATCCCTTAGCTTAATCAAAACTTGACCTAGATTTTATATGATGTTGGAGAAAGTTTTTCAACGAATATAAATAACTCGCAAAAGAAAGCGTGAATTCTAAATGAAAAAGTTAAAGTTGTTTCGTCACCTAGTATATAAGTCGCAAACTTGGTTTTCATTATGACTAATGTTCCAACATTTGCCTAAATTTTGCAGTAAATGTGCAGCGAACACTTTTTTGCAGTATCACAACAGTAGTAGGCTAGATATTGGGGGAAAGTGACACTGCATAAAGTTCAAGTGAGGGGACAATTCATTTACTTGATAATTTCACCAAATGCAAATTGAAGAACTTTACAAAATGATATTGCAAATTCGTATTGAATAATAATTACCAATCACTCTTTACGTGATATTTAAATGCTAATTATAATAACAAATTAAAGTTTAAAAAATGGACTAAACTTATAGGATTACAAAGTAGATAAAAAGGTCTAAGCAATTACAGTGCCGCACGGAATAAAAATAGCCAATTTTTCGTACAAGAGGAAGTTCAAAGTCTCTCGCGGGAGGTAAGATTTATGTCCAGTTTCGTATCACTGAATGGTCAGCCAAACCAAGTAGTTGCTAATCCTACAAAAAGTACCCGGTTCTTCTGCAGAAGTTTTTTGGTGTTGGATGTATCAAGAACAAAAAGGGCTGTATTTTGAGGGCTGCATCAGAAATAACGGGAAAACATTATGCAGGGAATGAACACCGGAAGAGTCTCAGGAATTTTACTTTCACTTTCTTCAACTACATACATCTTCAATTTTGGGAATCAATTCCTTGTAAAAGATTTTCTAGCCAGGTTTTGTCGAAGAAAAGTTCATACCGGTTCCTAAGCTGATAAACACTTTTAAACTATCAAGCATATGGAAGAACAAGCTATTAAAAGAAGCTTTAGAGAAATAGGTTGAGTTTCATGCAATATATCTGGAAGGATGCTGCTGCAGTAACGCATTTTCACTTCTGTTGATCCTGAATCAGTCCAAGTTCTGCGAAACAAGATTAGAAAGATCATCATCATAATCGGTTTTGTACCGCAACTTCGAGTGTTTAAAAGTCCTGTCACGATCTATTTCACTGTGTTAACTTCTATTTTCACTTCTTGTTCTTACCACCACCCCAACTATTATTTATTGTGAGCTTTTATAGAAAAATACGCAGCATTGGCAGGCTCTAGTTTCATAACTTTGGTTTAGATATTAGATGGTTTAAGGGTAGGAACTAGTGTAATTTTCGTGTTTTTCTTAACTCGTGCGACACTGACTCCTTGCACCATCCCACCTGTAAAATATTGTACAGGAAACTAGAGAAAACCAATTTGTTATTCATTCTTAATTTTTAGAACTGTTATTGCAACCTTACAGTCAAAAGGAGATTTTTATTTCTTGAACCAATACAAAAGTAATTTCTTCCTAATTTTAAGATTCCTGCAATTCCCAACTTACGCATAGAATATTTATAAAACGAAAGTCTATGCACATCCCAAGCGATGTATGCAATGAATTCTTTGGAAATTACTTATTTACAAGCTTGTTTTGGGGAAAATTCTATTGCAAAGCAAAATACAAACTGCATCATTGAAAGTAGTCCGACATACAAATAAGCTCAAGGTATACTTAACAGACACACAGGTGAAATATAAATTTAGTTTATTCGCTCCCAATATCATACAGCAGATATGTACTAGTTCGGGCGGAGAGCAGATAAATTTAAATTTATGGACTTTGTATACCGTTTAAAAATGAATGCCTCTTTTGATACCCACCGATAAAAAATTGTTTGGAATATACATTGTATTATTTAACAAAATACAAAATTGTTGAATGAAAGCGCAACATGTTTTCTATTTTCCTCCAAAAATATGTTGCCAGTAATTGCTTACCTCGGAGGGGAATTAATTATAAGTTTGAGCTCATTTATATCACTTACTTAGAAAGTCAATTAAAGAGCAATAGTTTAGATTAAAGATTCAAAGCAAACCTTAAAATATGAATAAACGTATTTATGTAAAATCGAGAGTGATTTCCTTGCTTAATTCGTAATGCGATAGAAAACCTAAAAAGCTAAAAAAAACACAGTTATTTACTATTTGGAACGGTGCGAAAAAGCCATAAAATTTTCTCAGTGAGCCAGTAATTTCTAACGCAATAACTTTCATCATCAAACATGAGCATTGCATATCTGTTTATGCATTTTTGTTGCAAATCTTCACTCTTTGATTAGAATCTTTAGTCTTTAAAGGATAAAGAGAAAATGTTTCTTCAACACCCCATCACCACATATCGCGTTGCAATGAAAGAAATATTCCACCGTTACGACTACAAGTTGTGTTAAGTATTATATCTCCCACAGTATCACATTCCACCAGCATCACATCATAGTTTTCTACATCGGCCACAAAGCAACGGGAGAAATTGCCATATGGATTCCAAAACACTGCACCGAGAATAAAACCTTACTTTGTGGGCCGAATTGCTTGTACTTACAACAATATTAGTGATATGGAGTTACATGAAAGACATAAAGCAATTCCAACCTACATATCATATCATAACATCAAATGATGTTGTTCCTTGTCGGATCCTATTTTGAGAAAATACTTCCGCTTTATTCAGACATAAGGAACTAACAAAATATCTCGATTTATCTAAATATTAAAAAAGTAGGTGCACCTTCAACGGAAGCATGACCATGAAGCCAACCAACAGAACTTTTTAGAAATCATTAAAATGATGAAATCTTTTAAAGATATTTTGGAAAGAATTTTAAGCTTAAAAACTTGAAAGGTCATGTTAAGTTCATTTTCAATTTTAGATTATGTAAACTTAAGAGCTACCATAGCTTTACGTATGCAACTGCACCGACAAATTAGTAACAAAGTACGTATACATATTTATTTGGTCTACATTCTAATATGTGATGTGTCGATCCTTTCTTGATTATCTGGAAATATTTTTTGTTTGAATATTATAATTACACAAAAAAGTAATTTGCCTGCAGCGTGGTTTTAGATCTTATGTTTAGTCAATATCAAAATCAAGTAAAGAATTGTTTAATTCGTTTTGAATGCGATTATTCGCTACTTGTGTGAATGAACTTATTTTTTGGCGACAACTGTCACTTCTGTCAGTGTCACGTACATTTGTTGCTATTTTGATTTTAAAAATACCTCATGTGACATAAACTTGTATATTTGTGCTTGATGTTTAACCAGTACTCCCTACATAAGCATTTCGTAGAAAACAAATCCGGAAGTACATTACGTAAAGTAAAACAAACATCACTCTTCTCAACATTGTGTGACATATCTTGATAAACATTTATTACTAGTCTGACTATTCATGTCTGCTTCTCTTTCTGTCTAGCCGTGGAAGATCAAGGGAAAATCCCACACAAAACAACGGCACAATGTGCAGAAATAAGATAAACTCAATGGTAATTTGTTACGCAGTTTCTCATCGGGAAATGTAACTTGCCATGCTTGCGTCATCATTGTTTTTAAATTGCTCATTGTACTTCCAGTTATATTCCTGCAAAATTCCATCTCCAAAAAAATGCATCTTGCAAAAAATGGCTTGGAAATGAACACATAAACACAGAACGCTACTCTGCGCGACGTGAAACACATAAAACACATACTAACACAGTTACAGGTACATGAAATTGTAGCATTCGGAAAATGTTTTATATCTTTTATTTTGACCATTTCCAAATTTTTAGGAAGGGAGTTGTTGGCGAGAAACTGTTGAAATGCTATTTTCAACAAGTTTGCTATTTAAAAGATGCATGGTGTTGAAATAACAGAATGGATTAAACCGATGGAAATATTCTAAATTAATTTATTATTAGTATTCTATGTATTCTTTAAATCAAGCTGGTATAATATATATGCTTTAAATAGGTTGCTATACATCTGAAAATGTACTAAACTCCAAATCGTTCTCTTTCTTTAAAACAAGATTTTCTAATAAATGTACGTAGCTGTTGGTGGTATCACGTAATCAATGCTCAAGAGTTTATGCTACATTTCCCAATTCCCCTTTTAGTGCAAATAAAATTTGCAATTTCTTATTGCTATCGCCTTATTAATATGTAGAACAAAAGGAATTCAGGTTAGAAATTGAATTCGTTATAAAAGGTCTGACTGTAGTTAGTTTGCTGTATAGTATTTGAACTTACATTCCAAAAATGTTTTAAATTGTTGTTGTAATGGCTGATTACAGTAGAAAATCAAGATTAAATTGTTTTCATCGAATATGGAAGTTCATCCAGCTCACTAATGTAATACTAGCAATTCTTTATTATGGTTTTGTAATGAGAAAGGAATGTTTGTTTCTACTTTACATTCGTTTGTAGGCAAAACTTACGCACCATTTCCAGTTGTTATAAGTCAAGCTACGTCGTGATTTGTAATTTTTTTCACAGTTTGAGACCAAGTTTACTAACAACTTGAAAATAAACAAACGAAAAATTTCCGCAATAAATGACTGATTTGGTGAGGTATTGTGGACCCCAAGGAAAACAATTTAAAACTGACGAATTAGGCATTCAAGTAAGAAAATGCATGCAATACAAGCAGAAAAAAGGGGTGAAGTTGATATAATATGCTGTTGAAAGATGCATTGACGAATAATAGAAAGGAAGTATGATAATTTTTATAGTTCTACTTGCTACTATAAAATCTCTAGTAAAATTCTTGCTATTAAAGGAAATCTGGTTAGTTTTCAGAAGAATTATTGCCCCGACGACAGCAACTATTCATGGAAGTCCATTCTGATGCAGACACTGATGAAAATGAATAATGCGTGTTATATTAGCAACATAGTGGAAAAATATAGGTCAGCTCCAAGAATGATTTCAGGAAACAAAGGCAATCAATTCTTTAGTTTTAGAAATGGATTTTATTCTTTCATTGAATATTATGATGATTGTGAGATGATGCATGTTAAAAATCTTTTATGAATAGGAGTTATACACCTCATGAAAAGTGAAAGTATTGCGGGTGACGCCCTTCCTATTACGGTTTCCTTTCCTTGCAATTCAACGTTTTACTCTGCGTCCCTCTACTTCGAAATGAATGGTTCCTATGGATCCTGTCTAATCGGAAACCAAAGCAATCGTTGGAGGTACAATGCTCCTCGCAGTAGGCTTATAACTAGCAATGATTGTAATATTGATTATTCTGATGTGAGTATAGAGAAAATCAAGTGATATATTTACTACAGTATGAATACTAAATTAGCTTGGATGAACTTCAGAAGATGAATGTTCCCGGATTCCTAACACTTTCTGATTTAGCACATTGAATGATTTCGGATGGAAGTTTGGAATAGTCAGAAAAGCTTGTTTAAAGAATTGGCCTGAAACAAACTAACCATCTCTTTAAAGTTTTTCACTTTAAATGAAATGCAATGATTATACATCGTCCAGAATAAGTTCTGAAATTGTTTTCTAAATCTATAAATATTTAAAATGTTTGTTTTATTTTTAGTGTGGTATTATCAGTTTGGAATGCACAGAATTATAAATAGAATGAACTCTTAGCAGTGGAATCATCCGTCACCGTTATATCCTATGTAAGGGTAGACAAGTAGTCATCAATAATCTCCAGGCGTACAAACACGATTGCATAATATATTATTATTATGCCGTCTTCTTCCACAGGAAATGTATTTTTCTTCTCCGTATTCTTTATAAATCTTCTAATTTCTATTAAATATTTTTCTTCTTATTTTTCAAAGTATCAAGCTAAATTTTATAAGTTTTAAAGTAAGGTTTTTAGTTCAACAAGTCACGTAATCTACTGAAATCAATTTTGAATGAATTGAATTCATTTGCAAATCTACGTGAGACGGGTAGCTTACTATGTAAAACAAGAGAACAGCAGTTACAATAAACAAAGGGAATAGTCATGCAAAATGTTTTAAAATAAAATATATTGTTAATGATTTGCCGAAAGAGAATGATGCCGGCCATCTGGAATACAACGAGAACAAATTATCATAATGATTTGCTTATGCATTTGAAAGTGTGAACTTCTACCAACTTCGAAATTGGGTTGATTAAAAGCAATGCAAAAAATTATAATAACTAATTAATGGTTGGAGTTAAGGAAGAGAACTGTATATTTTGGGAGATACTTATTCGGAAGTCATTCACTTCAAATCCATATAGATTAGATGCGTCATCTCAGAAATTCTAATCCTTTCATCCATGAAAGAATAAAAGTGAACTCACATTGGGAATCTCATTGCATAAGTATGTTTCCCTCTTTTGAACGTTCCAATGCTTCTACGACCAAATTGCATGTCGTTCAGTTGACTACAAAGTAGTAGTTTTAATACTGTTTCTTCAATCCTATTAATACTTTTGACGATGATGATAGTTTTTGCGGCTGAATGTTCTGGACTTGTTCCAAAATGCTGTTAATGTTGTTCGTTACTGCCATTACAACAATCTGTACCATTATTCAAGATGCATATAAGAAGTGCTGTTAGGTTGTAAAATGAATGAGTGGGAGAAACTTTTTCTTCCTTTTTCCTGCTCCTCTTTCTTTCGGCATCACTTCCTTCTATCTTGGCTTGTCTCCTACTAATAATCTTTCTGATTATCATCAGAAAGCCAAACATTATTCAAAAGAAAGGTCGCTTTAATTCAAACATGGTTTCACTAGAGGAACAAGTTGGAGGTGGATTGTACTAAAAAAGGTTATTACGTCATCATCATGCGTTTTGTTTGTAGATTAACGTCCCCATTCAAAACTGGCACAGCGTTTCTTTATGTATTCATTGAATGATTGTTGTAATCTTTCTAATAATGCCATTTTGAGGTCTTGTTGTGACTGTACACATCTTCTCTAATTATGCATTTAATTAATAAAAGGTCAAGTCATCCTCTTGTCTTGGAAATCATACAGTTGTCAAATGTCACTGCTGAATTAATCAAAGTCCAGCAATCGCTTATGCTTTTTTTATATAAATAGGTGTTCCAGACACTGGAGTATCCAGAGGAGATCAAAAAAATGGAGCGCCTGAAGGAAGTGCTAGCTGAAGGACGATCCAACTTTACTAGATCTGTGTTAAGCAACTCAACAAATGTGAGTAATTTCTGTATTTTAATTAATTGCACAAATGTATAAGTATATGTGCGTTATCTACTCATCTTTAGTAATTAACGTGCACATGGCTGCATAAGGACTACCTTCGCTGCCGTAATTACAGCTGGTATTAGCTGTTTAAATTAAAATCATATCGCAGAAACCAAGATTGCATCTGTTGACGTTAAATTTATTGTTTGGAATTTTTTATTTGATTGCTATTTTCTTGCATTAGTCTCCTCAAGTCAGGATTTTTCGCAAAGGAAACAAGCATATTCAGCACGTTATGGTTTGTTTTTCTACTGTGTTTCCTACTGTTCATAGGCACATCTTCTCTTAAGAATTTGAATTAAAAATTCTATGCACGAAATAATTGGCAAGCCTTATTATGGATTATATCACATCACAAGAAGGCCGTGTTGATAATAATTTTGTTTGATGTTTCTTTGTAGTACATACAGTGGTGGAAAATTCACTTTTTTATAAGGATAATAGCTTTCGCCAACCCGTATTCAATCTACCTATGTCCAGACGCGTCTTTCTTTTGATTGTTCAGTGGTTTACAGGGTTATTATAATGCTTTTACGTGCGATAAGGCAAAAGAAAGTCAGACACATATTGTAATAGGACCAGGGCTACACACTTCTCTGTAACTTATAAAATAATTTTATACCTTTTCACACAAAAACATAAAATAAAAATTCCAGTAATAATGCACACATGGCACCCACCAGCTATTTTCTTGTTTATTGTGTGCGCAACACGCATAAACCTACTTAGAAAATCTGTGAAAGTTCAGTAAACCAATTTTGGAGAATGTGATTTTTTCATATTTTTAACCTTTTTATATGCACTTTGGAACACAAAAAATCGGCCATGTAAGAAATAAAAAATAAGTAAAAACCGTTACATCGGTTACTTATGGTTTTTATTATAGTTCGATATCATCTTAAGGATATGAATATTCTTAGCTTTAGGCAATTCAAAACTTTATTTCCTTAAGATTTTTTTGCCTTCTGAAAAATACCGCACCATACAAAAATTTATATATTGGTCCTTTTTTGGTTGCAATGTCAGATTCTTTTGAAACGGCTTTAAATTTTGTGCATTTTTCAAACTGGTGAAGTTTTTGTCAATTACATAATAAAAAAGTTTCATTATCTCGTTACAGATTACTTTTACGGTATTATTCTTTTTGTCGGTAAGCCGTAAAGTGTCATAATAGGATTAAGCGATTGAAAGCATAATACTATTTCCTTGTCGACATTTTTGTATGTATTACTACATCTTGTTCTATAAACAAAAGTAAGCTCTGATTCATGAATTTAATAATCAGGAGTGTCATATCATATAATGTATACGCGGGGTAGAAAATCATGCTACTGGGAGATTTTACTGATAATTGCGTGAATAGCATATTTCTTTGTTATTTATCAGGATCGTGTTTTGATATGAAATTGTAGCCGGATGCCCTTAATTATACCCTTACAACGGCCCTTTTAAACTATGAAAAAATTATTGACATTGTGGCCTCTGAAGGAATGTCTGTAGTTACTCCAAGGATCTCATCTGACTGGGACTACATTCAATCTGCCTTTTTTGCTTCGACTGTGCTTACTACAATAGGTAAGTTTTTCGTGTCGCACACTTCAAGAAAAATCTAGGTGTTTCATTTTATTCAAAAGTGAATGCTGTGTATTATTATGGAGGTGTGATTTTGCGGAAAATTATTTTAATAATACGTAGCGACAATGAGGTTAATAAAACCATTTGTAAAATTACTTCATTTAGGTTCTAGAATAATCATAAAATGAAAATATACACTTTGTCCTTGCATTATAATATTTCCCTTTATCGAAATTTGGCTTTACCCAAGATATGAAATCATATTTCTCAAGTTTTATAGATATTGCTTATTGCAATTGCGTATTAGATATCTTATGAAATGACTCTTTCCAATTGCTTTTTCACCACAGGAATGGAAAGTGATAGTTTAGCACCTTCAAATGAGTATACACCACCTGTAATTTGAATACTTTTGAATTTTCATTATTGTTTTTGAGGAAACATTAGGGCAGCAAGCAATCATTTAGTTTTGCAGAAAATGACACGCTTTCGTAAAATAATTGCAACTGTGCGGTCCGAGAAAGTGAAAGTGAATGTCTTGCAGGGGATTGTTTTGACTTCCATTAGCAGTATTACAAACAAAAACCTTCTCGATCTTCACTACTGCAACCACTGTGCTGCTTATTCATGTGTTATAACAGGTAAACATAATTTACGGTGGTGTAAACGGAAAAGTGATCATTTAGAATGACTTACTCAACCCGATTTGCTTAATGTCCTACAGTCCTACCTTTGCTTTTACTGCTTTTCGCTCCCTACATACACTACTATATGTTAATACCAGGTTTTTTATGCGTCTACTAACCAAAATGCAAATCACGCAAACAGGCCGTTTACGATGAGATATTAAATTGTGGTGAAAGCTGATGCAAAAGTAAGTCATTTACAAACTCAAGGAAAACATTTTACTTGACAAATTGTATTATTGCATGAAATTATAAGTATATGCTGAAATGCTTTTAAAGGGAATAACCAGTAGACGGACTTTATGCAAATCTCACTTGCGTTGGCACATATTTATTCTAATTACGATAACATAATGACAAAGTAAAAATAAAACTGACTTAATTTACTTTAACAGTGGGTCACCGGCTAAAGTTTATTCGAATGTTTTGATAATATTGTATATAAACCCTGCTAAATTGGATTTCGCTTTGTTTTGAATTGCATGGATTTTTTGACGACACCCACTTCCCACTCCTCTGGATGAAGTGCGAGTGAGATGTTATTTGTATCATAATGTCCTTGAGATCTGTAGATTTAATGCAAAAATCTTATCCACCAAATGATACTGGCAACGAAGAACTGTTCCGGTTTTTTGCATTTCTCTGACAACAATATTTTTCTTTAGAATAGAAGTTTTAGTGGCGAGTGAATGTATATATGAAAGAATTGTGACATGATAACCAAAAGAATAGAAAAACACATAGGTTTTTAACCACAGGAAAACTGTGCGCCCTACTTGATATGCATAATTTCATCTGCAGTGTCTAAAGGGACTCATTTACTCGAACTCGTTTCGTTTCATGCTAAGAGAAAATCCTGCTTTTGTCCGGGTATTGTATAAGCTACCAAAAAAATCCACCACTTCACTACAATTACTAATGATTCAGCAACCGCATAATTTTTTCGCTTTCACTTAAGTATCTAAGAAAATGTACAGTTTGAAAAGTTTTTCACTCTCTGTTTCTTTCTGAACAATATACTTTTGCTTGCCTCAATTTTTTAAGTAAAATAATTCAAAGTAAAAATATGTAACAAACATACGGGCAATTACGAATAAAGTTTACGAGGAAAGAAAATAAATTTTCTAAAGATAGCCAAAGTAAACAACGGAGGATGTGATGTGATAAGCTTTAGTATTGAATACATTGACAAGTGTTTATTTTTTTAAAATCTTTTTGAATATGTGTTGAGTAATGATCTAATCATATGCATTTTAATGCAGGTTATGGGAACATGGCACCGCGAACTTACTGGGGACGTGTGTTCTGTATATGTTTTGCCTTGATCGGGATCCCATTCACCCTTACCGTTATTGCAGGTAATTTAAGTTCTATTACTATTTATTAATAGTAAGTTCATGCAACATTGAATGTATATTCAAATTAAACTAGTGCAATAACACAAACCTAATAACGTTTTTCTATTTTGCAGATGTAGGCAAACTGTTGGCTTCTGCCGTATCGTCGTCCTACAAAAGTTTCCGGAAGCACTTTCCAAAAAAACTTACAACTAAGTCTTCCAAACTAAGTAAAAAATTTGGTATGAACACTCAGCATGTTACGCGCTGCTGCTTTTTTATATTCTTTTGGTTTTACTAGATTATTAACCTTTTCCTAATATAATTACTACAGGACTTTCAGAAACAGCTAAAATCTTCATCAAATTCGAACCTTTAGGCATAATTATTGACATTCATGTGTTTTGTTTTTAAAAAACTGAACCTCTATGGTATATTAAAATACAAGTAAAATACTTCGGTACTGCTATGGAAATACAAAGTTGTATTTTAGGCAATTTTTGTACATTTGCCCTTCACATTCTTATGCTAGAATGCAACAGCAGACAAAATTAAGAAGTTTGGAAATGTCAAGTTCATGCAATCTTTAAGGAAAGCATTGGCAATGCAAATAACTAGGTTATTTGCTATGACCAAAAGTTAAATTGAATTGCCATCATAAAATGTGAATTGCACTTTGACAAAACTGTTTTTGTATTGTAAAGGCAACCCGCCAGACTGTAGTATTTCTCTTAAATAAGAAAGCATTTTATTTAAACTGCTAAAAGCGTGTTTCCTTCCAACAAGGACTGAAACTGGCAATGAAGAAATACATTCCTTTTTATTTAAGTTCTGTTTTATAAGATTGCTGGTCATTTCCTTTTTTCCACAAGTCACATAAAAAATTGAGCCCAACCATCGTTTTCCTAGAAAAAGTACAAAGAAAAATTGCATGGACCAATTCCATGATCACGAATATCTATTCTTGTCAAGCCAAACCATACATGAGCACTTTGTGATTCTGTTTTCCGTTTACCACAGCCTAAAACTTTTCAACATTTATTTTTATGACAGGTCGTTGTAGAGGATGCAAGTACAAATATACTATGGCTTCTTTACTAGTCTAGGGAAAATAAATTATTTTGTTATTATTTGACAAAAATGTGCTAGTTCATTACCCCATCATCATCCAATTTATAAAAGCCAGAAGATGAAAAGAAGCTCTGTTTAGTGAAGATCTTGGAATATTACATTTACAAATGTAGTAATAATTACTGGGTAAACTCATAGAACGACAGTACCCAATCGTGTAAAAGTAAACTTGAAGACCTTCACCATACTTTAGTTCAAAAAATGTAACTAGTTACATCTGGAAGGTTACTCTTATGCATTTTAAATATTTTAGTTATAAAACTTAATATGAATGGGATCAACATCTAGAGCAACTATGCTCTTGTCAGTAAAACGGAAACTGTAAGCTCAATCAAAACTCAAAATTGTCCTTTTAGACTTTTCTTTATTTTTTTGTCGCTCTCTGCTACGTTACGCTATATTTGTGCTGTTACAAATTGTTAAATGTTGGATTTGATGCATTTGTGTAATAACTTGCCATGTTACTGTAAATGTTGCGTAATACTTTTCAGCTCTTTTTTAAATATTCGTAATATTTAAATTCGTAGTTTGATTCTTGGGAAATGTATGATTGTCGCCTAGAAAAATTTAAACATCTTATTCTTCCTTGCTAATAAATCAGAATCCAATTTCATGAACTTTTGCATTTACGCGGCTGTTTTAAGTAGCCTTATAAATTAATAGTTCTATAATAAACGAAATAAATTCTTTAGTCGGCCTTCTTCATAGTAGTAAATCATGTTATCATGTAGGTACGTATTAATTTAGTTTAAATATTTTATTACCTCCCTATACTGAAGTATGTTTCGTATAAGTTTGTCGGAAATTACTTCCTGCAAAATAAAAATATTATCAAAGTATTATATTGCACTCGTTCCTATGCTTTATTCTTCTTCAATTCTTAAATCAGTAGTTATATTATTGCAATAAACGTTTTAAAATGTTCGTTATCAAGCTAAATACTGTCGTAATTTGAAGTTAACTGTCGTTATCATGTTAACATTTATACTTTTGCAATAATCTTGTTGGGAATGATATATTTTATTGCTCACTTCAGGTAAAATATTGACTGTCGTTCATGTGCATGTTGTAAATAAATTATTCCGTAACTTTATTTATTTGCCATCGTTTATTGTTCTTGCCACTGCTATTTTGGTGCAGTGAGCTAGAACGATTTATTTAAAAAAGCTAAATTTTTAGCCATGTTGCTATTTTTACTAGTTACTACCTATCACTACCGTTGGGAAAATTTTATTGTTAATTGTAGTAGCTATCTTAAATCTCGTAGACTGCATTTTGTACTTCTCTGTATAAAATATACGTATGTATTTATTGTTTGTTGAAATTGTAAACCTTAAATTACAAATAGTCAGAAAATTTTTGCAAGATTCTGATTTAACTTTTGTATTTCTTTTCCCCGCTGGGAATTTTCCTCCATCCGTCTTCGTCTCACATCAATAGGAAAATCTGCAACGGTGGCTGCAGCACTTGGTGTCCTTATCTTGTATATATCAGCCGGCGGTTATATTTTCACCCTGGGAGAAGGCTGGGGATTTTTTGAGTCTTTCTACTTCTGCTTTATAACAATGACCACCATCGGACTAGGAGATATTGTTCCTGGTAAGCTATTTGTCTGGATTCTGTAATAATAGTTTTTACTCCTTAATTACGCGAAGATTGAAATGTTATTATTGCGAGTTTCCTTTCTTTGACATTGCTAATTCCTTCTACCGTCCACTTTAAATATGCAACTCTATTGTTCTTACCTGTTAAGATGTTTGCTAGGAAAAGTTCCAATGCTTTCACCTTGCGTACTTTGCAATAGTCGTGACACGCTTTGGCTCGATGCAGGGTGTCAAACGATTTGGTCTAATGCTTTCTTTTATCAAGAAATCTTGACAAAGACGAAGTAGGCTTTTAGTTTGCTATTTAACCTGAAATCTTATGATTATGAGGAAGATGTATACCAAACGAATAATCGATTCTCTATTTGTTTTAAAACCATTTCTGTATGCAATCAAATTTTATGACGTGGTTGAAACATTGAGAAGGACAAAATTGCACTTATTGCAATACTATTTCACATTTTTGCACAACCAAGTATTTATTTGACAACACCTTATTTCTTCATACCCAAAATTGTTCCCTTATTACCTCCCAGTTCTTAAGTTTTAGAACTCTAACAATATTTTTAATAAATGTTTTTATTCTTTAATATTTTAGAAAAGAAATCTTTCATGCTACCTTGCATGATCTACATCATGATCGGGTTGGCATTAACATCAACAGCAATCGAGCTTGTAAGAAGTCAATATGCAGATTCTTGGAAGAGAATGCGTGAATTATCAACCCGATTGCATTCACTATCGGGACCATTGGCCGAAAGTCTAAAAAAGTAAGTCTTTGGTTTTATGGTTTAACTTAATATCAAAAATAAAGTTATATAGCTTAACAATAGTATTTTTAAATGGTTGAAAATTCATTGATTAAATGAAACGTACAAGCAGTAAAATATGAATTGTACCGTAAATTAGTTTAGTATGGGTAGTAGTGGGTAAAAATCGCAAATAAAAATAATAGTACACACATGCACAAACAAAAATGATATTTTTAAGGTCAAATTGAACATAGTATTTTTATTTTTATTCTATGTCATTTAGAGAACTAGACTTTAGAAACCCCCTCTCAAGAATTTAGAGCAAAATCATGTCACATCTCATAAAACATGGCCTCTTTAAGCAACAACAGAAATAACAAAAGTAATTCTTTTTAAAGAAGTGAAACTTAAAAACGTTTTGCGAATATCTTTCTAAGCACGCACGACACCACTAAAAAGAGAACAAATGATATACATGTCAATGTTAGGCGCCCAGACGGAACGAAATTGCTTCCGCGGTATCGGATATAAAAAGATTGTTAACAAGTCTTATAGAGGGCATGTAACCTTCCCTCCTTTTCGCTGAGAATGACAAAGCAAACCAACTAACTTTTGTTTTTATAAACAATAAAACTGCATCATAATATAACAATTTAGTATATGGCAATAAAAAACAATTTGTTTGAATTTTAAACAGATATGGGGACAATGTTAACTTGGACGTAAATGTACTTCGAGAGCTAAAGGATCTTCGGAAAACGTTGGCACTAACAAAGCGGGAGGGTTCCTTATGGCGCAAGATTAACGCAGGAGATTTTGATCTAGACATGATAGACTCTGACGAACCGCGATTGATACAAATAATTATTTATGAGTCATCTGTATAATGCTCCCGTCCAAAATGCATCTCTTTCTTTTACTTTTTTTGTATTTTTTAAGTTTATTGATAGTTAACATCTCAACAATGATCTGGTGTTTGAAATTACATGTCACAAGTAGTATTATATTGTACTTAAGTGATTTGGTTTTTTAAATTACTGAACAGATTTTTACTCATTTGACTCAAGGCGCATTTAATGTCGTTGCAATCATTCTTAAAGCTTTAAAAATTTCATGTAATAACTCAATTGCATTTCGAGTGAAGGAAATAAGATAATACAATACCAAATTGTAATGGTAGAACAATGATATATATCAACTTCAACAGAACCCTAAAATTGTGATAGTTGCTAAAATATGAACCACACAAAATAAATTATTGGTAAAGTAGATTTTTAATTTGCCGCGCATAATAAACAATAGCCATACGTTTCTAGTATACGCGTATGTTATTTTGATTAATATTGACTTGTATTTATATTATTAATTAAAATGTAACTATAAGTAAGAATAATTTATTGTATTACAGCACAAACTATAGTTTACACTTTTTAATACCAGCAAGTAAATCAAACTGACACCTAGAAATAAAAAGTCTCAATCTAGAAATTACTTTCCAGTCTGTACGGATTCTACTAACGCAATTTTTTTATTGATCTTTAATTAAAATCAAAATATTAAAGTCTCAACCATTTGATTTCTTCGCATGTAGGGAACAATTACATTGGTTAATTAAATCAATTGATGAATGTTTTCTATAAAAATTTAGTTGTATCACCTTCAAATGAAAATATGTGTATTGCAATAATTTAAAGTATGAAGTAAGATCAAATCATTTTTGTAAAGCTGAAGCAGAAAATAAAATATGCCTTTTGCATTGCCAATCATACAATTTGAATTCTGTAATCTTTGATTGCAAAATAATTTGAAAACTCTTTAGACATAAATAACATGAACGGACTTCTTTGGCATCTTTAATTGCATAGCGTCTTCAGCATTGTATGGAAAGGACATGTCATGCGGGGTAGTCACAATTCAATTTTAACAATCTGTTGCGTTCTAATTGACCTACATGTATTTTTAAACATGTTCATATTAAACGACTTGAAATATAGAGCAAAAATTCCTCTCCTGATTATTACACTTTAAATTCTGCATTTTTACTTTTGATCAGAATCAGGAAAAACTTTTATGACTAAATTATTTCCTCGCGTGTCTGCTCAATAAGATGACAATACGCTGTTTAGCTGGCTACCGGTCGATGCAATATAATTCAGAAACTTGTACTTTGGTTGAATTGGTATTGTCGTTCCAAAAGGAAAATTTCATTCAATTATTTCTCTCAGTAATAATTCAACCCAAGTGCTCTGTAGTCACGTTCCGGAAAAAGTGACGCCACCACTTGAATTGTATTCCCTTTTTTATTTTTCTACAAAGAATGCATTGTAACAAATACTAAATTGTTTGTGAAAGATTTAGAAACATTAAATTAGGTAGGGCATCCAAACTTTGACCCAATATATTTTAAAAAGTCACAGATATTCTAATGGTATGTATGCTCTGGTGTTTAATGATTTTATAAGGTCACACGATAAAATAAAACTGATGAATCATTTATAAAAATATGTCATTCTAGTTTACTAATAGGCCAATTTATTCCGTAGAAAGGATTTAAGCATAATTGGTTAAATGCCGTAATTCTTCTAGGATATCGTAGCAACTACATACGTGGATCACATCATAGATCTATTCTATGTTTTTGTAAGCAGGATCATTTTATTACATTAAACCAACTTTTTTTCTGATAAGAGAATCTTCAGTAGCAATTTAAAACAAAATGGTTTTATCGTTTAACTATCATCATCATTTGCTAAACCATAACCATACGCAAAAATAACTTGTAAGGTTTCGGTTTAAGAAATTGAGGGACCTACACAAAGAAATCACGTATGTTTTGGGCTTTTTAATAAAGAAGAAGATGCGTTTTGCAGGCACAATGAAAGTAGGTGTAAAGAACAGGATATAGTATGAAGATTTTCATTATGTGTGTCGCTTCAACTATGACGAAGTACGCAGAACGCATTGTTTCTTCAAACTTATTGATCATGTAGAAAAGAAGCTGCTCTGTTTGTTAAAGTAAACTCTGAAACGCCGAGTTGAAAAATCGTCAAAGTTGGAGGGAGTACTTTGTTACGGGTATCAATTGGCATTATGCAAAATATAGGATTGGGGAAGTCTTCGTAGTATTTGACGAATATCGAGACAAGTGGTTGTTACCATGTCGTGTCGACCTAATTAGTGCATTCGTGACGACGTTGTCCCTATAAGATTTGAATTAAACAATTTATGCAAGCTGCAAAATCATTTATTTCTCTTAAAGTTGTCCCTGTGAAGGTATTAGTAAAAACGTTCAAAAGTAATCACACCGTGGTGAACTATTGAAATGGGTTAAACATTTTACGACTTGAATGATTCAGCAAAGCTAGTGCCAAAAATGTTGGAAACGTTTAGTGTTTTCTCTTTTGTAATAATAATTTTATTAAAAGAAATAGCTTCAATGGATTTTACACATCTTCCAAAACCACCAACAATGGAGAAAGCGCTAGACAGAGAAGCCAGGCAAATCCCCAGTCCGAAAGGTGAATTGCATTACGATATTATTCATCGGGTTTTAAAATCAAGTAGACTTATGTTATAAAATTAACGTAGTATACAGATGTGGTGACGTTGGGAAAGATTTGGTGGTAAATTTTGTCAATTCAAACTACCCAAATGATGATACAAGCGCAGGAGATTGCAAATTTCGTATGGTTATTACAAGTCAACACACTTGCCAAGTAAGTTAATATAGTAAGAAAGTTATTAGTTTGTATTGAGTAATATTTTATTTCAAACTTGTATTAAAGATAAAAAATCCTATGATTTGTGAATAAAATGGCAGACAGTTAACTAAATATTTATTATTATTTGGGTGTACAACTTATTTTTAAAAAATATGTTGACTTTACAGATTCGCGTAGATTTTGTTGATACAGAACTAATGGATCCCATTCGTGGAGAATGTCTGTCTCAGTTTTTTATTGTACAAGGGAGCATTTGGCCTACTGGATTACCCCCTATATGTGGGATTAATAATGATCAACATTGTAAGTCTTCCATTCCTTGTATTCTTTTCCTAATAACGGAACCAATCTAGCCAATATAAACTACAATTATTTGTTGAAATCAATTGTTATGTAAAAATCCATTAGTTTATCTACATTTGCAACCTTGGCTTACAAACGCAACCGTTATAGACTTTAATTTGGTTACCATTGTTCGAGGAAGACCGTATCGGTTTGGAGTTTGGCTCACCCAGATTGATTGTTCATCATTTAATGTTCTTAAAGGTAAAAAATAGATTACCTATTTAGAATAAGGAATCGTAATTAGCTGCGTACATACATACATTTTTGAAACCAACAGCTCCCGAAGGATGTACACAGTTCTTTCTTGCTGAAAACGGAACTATAAAATCATTTAATTATGAAGGATATAGATATCTCAATGCACAAAATTACCAAATTTGCATCCGTCCGGTGAAAGGTGCATGTGGAATTCGATACGATGCGGCAGTTGGAGATTTTGCTATGAAGAAAAGTATCGTTGCAAATAGGGATATTTTGCAACGGTGAGTAACCAGATGTATTTTTTCGTAATAAGAGACTACTTACTATATGTTCAAAAAACGTTCCAATAAAACTGATAAAATTTAGTTCAGGTGTTGGTCCAGCAATATGTGGAACTGATTACTTGTCGATACCAGAAGGTCGTGCGGACGTAGAAAGCATGCGAAGGCAGCGCATTTTATTTAACAAAAGGAGACGACCAGCTTCAAACCCTCCACCGCCACCAAAAAGAAAGAAACTTGAGGTTTTACCTTCATCTGACAGATTTTGCGGATCCGTTTTAGCTCCAAATGGAGGCGAAAGAATCATGAAACCAATTTTTGGTAAGTGCAAATTTTAAAATATTTAACAATATGAAATATTCCGAGATTATAATTATTATTCTTACATATGTAGCAAGAATCAGATCGAATTTGATTTCATTAAGAGTGAAAACTACTCCGTTACAAGAAGAAAGTGGAATAATTGAAGCACTAAACCTAACAACCGGCTTTCGTATATCATATCGACAAGTAAAAACATGTTCAATGCAGGAACCCGATTTGGCCGTACCGCATTCGATTATTACCAACGTATTGGAATCATTACAATGGAATAATGATGGTAAAATAACGCTACGGGATACTATGGATAACTTTATACAAAATCAGTTCAAGAATACCTCACGGCTCGGAAATGCTACTATACTAGAATCTTTAAAAGTTGCTATATCTGATGATGATGCGCTTTGGGATTACCTAGACCTTCACTCGGAGGATAAAGAAGGCGATGAAAAAGATCTGTACGATTTTTAACACAATTCAACAATAATCGATTATGTTAAATGTTATGCTTATGTTAAATAAAAACTACGAATAGTAAGAGAAATACAATGAATGTTTAAATATGACAAGAACTGATTATTATTTGACATTTTATAGTAAATAACATTCTTTCATTGAGTTTGTTGAATATGTTCCATAATAGTATTCCGTATATAACCTACATGTTATATCGATCTATATTCGTTAAATGGCTTGCACATTTGATTATAATAATCTCCGATTTATAAATTTTACAGTGTATAGTCTAATCACTAATTTAAATTTTACCAGATGATTTTTGCTCAACTTAACATTTTTAAGCAATTAAATATTGCATCTGTTTTACAACATTAAAAACACAAAACACAAGAGGTAGGTGCACAAGAACAATGGCTTAGCAACAATTAACAAGAAGTCAAATTCTTACTGAAACTACTAAACTGTTTATAGCCTTTTTGTTTCTAAAAAATTAATAAATACTAAGAATCAAACTAATTCTTCCAAAAGATAAGTACCAAATTTCACACAAGAAACCCGTTAGAAACTCAATATCATTAAATAAGTAACCGTGAAAATGACCACTCATTCAATGCCAAAACAACCAGTTTTGTCATTTCGTATAAAGTATAAATTATAACCACTGACTGAGGACTAAGCCCTCACTAATGCAGATAAATTTAATCTAATGTCAATAACAGTTATATTCATCTTCAGGTGGGGACTAAACTAGAATTAATAATAAAAATTACCCTTCACGTGACATCATTATGTATTCAACTTTCATAGCTGCAGTTGCAGGAACCGTAAGTTTTTTTAAAATACATATATCCATGTTTTAACGAAAACCGTATAATTATAAATATACTCTCAGGTAATAATAATTTAGTTTCTTTCTTCTTGACAGCCATTTAGTAAGCTATACAAAATAACACATCGTGTTGCTTGGCCAAATTAAATATCAGTTTTTATATGGATGTAATACATTTATCATAAGAATAGCCTTTGAAAGGTATGACAGAGTAAAATTACCCACACATGTACTTTACTAATTTTTAAATACAGAGATACTGTTATGTAGATAGCTTATAAAATTACAAGTGTAACCTACTTTTCATCCACAACAATACCCTAATGTAGTACTCAATTGTCGTTTGTCCATTACAAGCATAGACAACGAGAACCTAATTAAACTTCCATCGATTTCCACAATTGTTGCACAGTACAAAAGTTGTCATAGGTTCATCAGAACTTCTGGTTTGGAGCTGATTGTAGGTACAATCCCGCTTTCCGCATTTTCCGCACTTGAGAAGATCAGTTTTGGTGCCTTGGTTGGTGGCTAACTGGGCGTCATTAATTGCTTCCTGGACAAACTTTGTACGGAGAGATTTGAGCTCATCACTGGCCATTTCCTCGGCGGTCATTTTTGCTAACCTTGATGGTTCAATTTCTCCAACCAGAAAGTTTAACCGAAGATTAGGATTTTTAGTATCCTTCAAATTAGCAACTCTGCTTCGAACTCTATTCTTGTATTTCATTTCAGTGTTTTTAAATTCATTATAAATGTGTTCTTCAAGCTGTTCTGCTAAGAACTCTGGATCATTTGTACCGTCCGGAAGGTTATTATCTCCTCTGATTGCGTTCATTAACAATTCCCTGCATTTAAGCCTAACAGCGTCAGTTGTGCTCACAGGAGGAAAGGAGGCGATTGGTTTCGATGAGAAGGTATTAGCCACTGGGGAGTGTTTCGGTGACTCTTTGCTCTCCAGCTTTGGCTTCTTTGCAGCTGATCCCTCTCCATCTGAATCTCCATTTTTACGACTTTCTGGCTGAGTGGTCTTTGCTGGTGACGAATTCGCTGGTGGTGTAGTAGTAGCGTTAGTAGGAGATGCCTTGCCCTCATTATCCGGTAAATACTTCTTCCATTTTTTAATAAGAGACTTTGCCAATGTTATAACTTCTTTGTCTTCGGAGCCCTTGCGTAACTGATTTACTGTCATGCCAATCCTGGTGTTAGAGAGGATGTCCAAGTCCATTGGGAGATCTCGAAGGGTTTTGAGAAGATCCAAGGCGTCAGTTTGATCTGCACCTTCAGCTGACATCCTGTCAAGCTGCTTCTGAATATTAGAAACCTTCTCTTCAACAGCCATCTTTTGTTTACTTTATATCGATACAGTTGACACACTTGTTAGAATCTGAAAAAATCAACAACATTTATAAACTTCAAGAATTTAATATAAACCAAACCGTATATTTAGATAATTAATAATAAAACAAGCAATTTTTTACCCAAACAAGGCTGTAAATCTTTGTATTCACTCACACTTTTCACAAAACCAAAATTCCTTTCCAACCTAACACTTATTTGATTAGTCAAAATCCTAATTAGTCCACCGATATCAGGATTCACAGAAAAACAGTTTAACTTTAATTATTATTTAGCAAAGTTGATTAAAAAGTGGAGAGCAAGGGAAGAACTCGGTAACTCATTCTCTCACTCGGAGCCCGCCTCTCTGAAAGAATGAGCACAGCGCACCACCACCACCACCACCACCTATTCCTCTTTGTATTGAGCTTGACTCTGGAGAGTATTTTTAAAGCTACTCTGCATAATTCCAGGGCAAAATGTTACACTTGGCGAGCAGTGAAAAGACAGTACATCTTCAAGCCGGCATCCTATTCAGAGAAAGTGACAAGTCTGGAGTCTGGACAAAAGTTAAAATGGAGTTTAAAAAAGCCTTAAAGCTTTGTATTGAGTAATAATATGCTTCTCTTCTATGCACATTTGCTGAAATGCAGGATAGCGGATAGCCAGAATGTTTATTGGAGCATGCTAATAGTAAACTAGGGGAGTCTTGCATGTTACGTAATGCATAACTTATGTAATATAGATATGCATTTATAGCTTGGGCTAATGTCAATGTTTGTCTTTATAGCCGAATTTTGTTTGAGCTCTCTGGTATTAACAGTTTTTTTTCGCTCCCCGCTCTCCCTCACTCATCGATCGGAGATGGGTTTTTGTTGTTGGAGGTTGCCCAAAGGTTTCGTAGATGGCATACGAGCATGGGATTCAATAATGCATTCAAAAAGATCTTCATCAAAGAAGACTCTAAAATCCTTTTTGAGATCATCATGCTGATTGATTGAGGCTGTTGAGGATTAGCTTACAAGTAAAATGAATGAGGTTTTTGGGGCTAGGTGAGACACTGTTTTTACCTTTGTATGGTATATTGCTATGGAAATATGAGTTGCGTAAATGTACAATGAATTGTATGATAAAAGATGAATAGCTTGGTTCCTTGTCTTTTTGTATTTTAGTATTGTATCATGGTTTTTAGAAGAGCGGTTATCACTATTGACTGTTGCATTTCATATGAGCTCTTCCCTATTTTTCCTATCTGTTTAGCTAAAGCTGGTGGAGTGGAAGGAGAGGGTTTATGTCTACGGTTTTCTGCATGTTGTTCTTTGTTTTTCTCTTATTGCCCCTTGAAATTTCCATTTCTTTGACACTTTGCTTTTATTGAATTGCATTAATTTAATTTAGCAAAATACTTAAATGTTTAACGTAATAGTATAAAAAAGCCTTAAACGTCCTTTTTAAAATACTGCATGCAATAAAATATCCAGTAAATAAGATGGAAAGAGGTTTCGGCCTTCCTAAACGGTTACATATTTTCATTTTTTAAAGAGCCCATATTAGCTCTTTTAGTGGCACTTATTAATAGCATTGAGGAATTTGAAAGCCGAGGAATGTGTAACAACAATCTAAGAAAAAAGTGAAATGATCTTGTGCGGAAATGAAGCGTTAAAAATGTAGAGAATTATGGTGGTTTTACTCATCAGTAGGCGAATTATATGAAGAATGAAGAGTTCTTTTTTTCTCATTTATTCCTTTTCATATTTTTCCTTCCTCTTGATCTCCTTTTATACTTTTTCTGTTACAACACATTGCCAATATCCTGTCACCAAGAAAAGTCAAGCCATTGAATCATTAGATTGTCATTATGTGTTCATCATAAAAACGGAAGGCCTAAATGCTTACTACTCTTGTATCCCGCATCGTTTCCAAAGAAATGAAATTGCGTTTTTCTCTCTCCAAGCTAATATCTTTACTAAAGACCCTTTCTTCTTTCTCTCTTAAATAAACACATAAAAAGTTCGACAAACGCGAGAATGCTTATTGCTCATGTAATCATTACCAGGAAACTATTTAATATTTAATAAACGAAGCATTCTCGCAGAATGCTCCACTTCAGATCAAGTGAATGTGAATTTTCATACAATAATAATACGAAACATTTCTGTCAGGGAGGAGAAACTATTATCTATTTACTTATGCGCAACATCATTACTCCATTATATCTCATATGTATCTCTATAATATGTCTTCACCATTTCCTCCAATTTCTGCAAAGCATCTTTCTTGTAGCATCAAATCATCTCCTTTTTTCTGTGGGGGCAACCTATTATTGAGGTATAAACTTTCTTCAGAAAATAAAATGATAGAATGAGGGACTAGGGAAGCAAACTTGTAAAAATCTACAACGTCTTTAGAGCCAATTTTTCATGCCTATTATATTTGTAACTCTAACTAATATAGATAGTTATGAAGCGATTATAATGAATAATGAAGATGTTTATAAGTATTTTTCATTTCTTGATACCATATAATAACAGTGATAGAAGGGTAGAGTGGTTTATACAATTTTTCTCTTTCAGTGAAAATTATATGTAGCCATGTCATGATTGGTTAGCATTTTACGTGGTTAATGATGATGATGCCATCGCCATTAGTTTTTTTTCTCTGGCAGCATTTCTCTCCTTCATTTAGTTTGACTGTTTCTCTCATGAAATCATTTCTCAAGTGAGAAAATGGCATTCGTTTCATGCCCTCTTTCACCATATTGCGATCATTAAATAATATATCGTTCACTGAATGTGCAGTTTGTACCTACAAAATTGAGCTGAAATGGGATCCACCAAATTACGTTATGGAGGATGAAGCATTTTCCCTACAAAGTGTAACTTTTACGATGATAAGAGAATAAAATATCACCTATCGTCTCCGTCTTCTTTCAAAACATCTACGGCAATATGCCATGATACTTTAAGTGTTTTTGAATCGGCGAAAAGGTTCAAATTTTTTGGCACTTGTACATCCTTTTTTAAATTCACTTAAAATGAGCAGAATCCTTTGAGAGGAAAGCATGGAATGGAAAGGAAAATAATGTGAAGATTCGTGAAGTAATACAAAGTGGATTTTGTATGTAAAAAATTGAATAACGCAAAGTGTCTGCAAGAATTTGTTAACCTCAGAAATTAACGCATTTATTATATAAATCCATCAAGGTATCAACATTGGACAATTCAGAAATTATGTACAAGACTTAATTATTTAAAATATTGATTAAATCATCATTTAGTAAATTAAAACCTATTTTTGTATCTGTCCAAAGAAATGCTGTTTTAATACAAATGGGAAACTGAAACTACTAACATAGGTGTATTATATAACAACATATTTTACCTTTAGACTTTACAGAATTCAGATAGTGAGGAATACTAGTTTTTAAAAATCTTTTTACAAGTGTTGTAAAGAACAACTTGTGTGATTGTAAGCCACTTTCACATACAAAATAATTAGCGATCGTTTTCTCACGCTAACCAAAAAACTCTTTAAATGTATAAATTTAAAATTTCTGGGCTAATTAACTAGTAAAATTCGCTATATTTTAATTTGCGTAAGATTTTTTGTTGTTTTTTTTAATCTATTTCCTATTATTTTTGTTAATAATTTACTACATGTCCTATTGTACAAAGCAATGTGTCGTACAAAGTACATCTACCAAATAAAAACTACGTATATTTGTATTGTAATTTCTGGCAGAATGAGTCATGAGAACGACGCTGCATGCAGTCACTGATGCAAAGAAGATGATAAATTTTTGAAATAAAGCAAAGTTGATCTCAATGAAACACCCCACCTTATTATATATACCGCTACTTTCACATCATCGACTTGGTAATCAAAATCAGCATCCTGTATGAATGTAGTTAACTTTTTCACTTTTTGTAATGCGTATGCAATTTGGGCACGCGTTTTATCCATTATACTGATGTTTATCAAGAAATTGAAAAGAGGAGAAAAACACAAAGCGAGAAGGATTGATACGAATGTGAATACAGTTCTTCCTCAATGAATGGAAGGATTTAGCTCTCAGCAAACACTACGTTTTTCAAAGCCACTCTTGCAATAAAATGGACAAAGTTAAAATTCTATATATTTGGTACGCACAAATCTGACTTTTGCTGGAAGATGAGACGTTTTGGAGCTTAGGATCAATATAATTTCCAGGATTGTCTAGTTGCTTCCAAAAAGTGCAGGAGTTTGTTTGCATTGTATCAATTTACTACAATAGTGATATTACAACTTATCCATTATCCTATTATCATCAATTGTTTGTATGGGAGCTCTGGGATTTATGTGAGAAAAGAAAGATAAATCAAAATATGATTGATCGTGGGGAATAAAAGTTGAATTCATACTGTAAGAAAACTACGTAAAATTATGATTCAAATTTAATTATTTTGCTAAAAAATTGCTTAAAAGCAGAATTATTATTATTTTTTCAAATTTCTTAACTTGCCAAAAAATAAGAATTGAAACTATAAACAGAGTTTAATCAAATTAATGAAATTAGGTTTTGATTATCCAAGAGTCGATTTATTTAAAAGTTCATCCTTTAGCACATCATTATCACTAGTTTCCTTCTTTTTGTCATCTTGTCAGACTATTCACAAACACATTTTGTGTCACTCAGAACGTCACTCAACAACGAATGAGATAACCCTTTATATCGTACACGCTTTATATTGGTATGTGAAGTGACGCTTTTCTATGCCTGCATTCTGAATTCTCTTTTGATAGCAATACATCCAATATAAATGATTATTTGACAAGAAATCAGATTCATGTATATAACTATTTACAGGGCAAACGTTTATGAAACAATTTTTTAAACAATTAAGTAGTTTGTTGTTGTTAAATGCAAGTAAAAGCTCAGCCAAAACCAATTAAAGTTATTATCAACGTGATCGTCGTGTAATCATGCCATGATTTCTTACATATGGTCCCTTTGTAGCTCATGCACTATTACACTCATTAGTGTTTCACAATGAGAATAAAGTAATAAGTGAAAAGAAAGATTATTTTGTTTTCATTACAGAGAAACAGTTTCATTCTCTCTCACCATTAATCGTTTAGTAAACCAGTTAGTACCCCTCCATCATCCTCATCCTGTTATTTACCGAATACCATTATAACTTCTTCGCTTCGTTGAACAGAGAGAGTCATCATCGCAAACACCACCACCAGGAAATCAAAAGGAAAAGAGTATAGGCTTGATGAAAAATAAAAGATCGTAACTGGTGCAAGTCCTAGCTGGGTCATTGGCACAATAATCATACGAAGAAAGTTTGTCAATTCAAGCATTTACTACTTGCATGCTTTAGTAACATTTTGTTTGACAAAAATGTAAAACAAAATAGGGTTCATCAGTGCCAATCTGGCTCACCATAGTGGGTCACTGCTGGACTAATTTTGCCGAAAAGCATAAAGCCTTGCTGAAGTAACCTGTCTACTTATTCGATAAATGTCATAGTTCTGATATGCAGTTTACTTATGGCTGAAAAGACCGACAGACAGACAAACCAAAAAACTAGCTTTCACTTTGCTCTAGCTAGCAACACAAAACGTAGGAGGGGAATAAGTCTGCTGATAATGATGGTGATGATGAGGGAAAGAAAGTTCCTTTATACCAGCAATAAAAATTATTATATGAGAATTGTGTATATTTCAACACGCAGATAATAGGAGAAAGTGTTTAGTTCAATGTGTCCCTCCCTTTCCTCCGTGTAAATGAGGGAGAAGAAGAAGAGATTGAAGATGGAGAAAGAAAGTTCATATTTGCTCACATTATATAATAATAGAGCTGTAATTTCCTAGTCGTCGTCATATAATCAAATTGCAAATTAAGCTATTATTCCAACTTAATTATGGCTGCACTGCGATAAGCACTATAGCTTTCATGGAGTGTATGGATGGCTGGTTCCTGCTCGTTTATTCCCGTAATAATAAAGAACTCATTTGAAGTAGGAGAAAAAAAGGAGACGAGACGAAGTCAAGGTATAAAATATCAGTATAATAGAAGAGAAAAAGCGTGTGTGCTCCCTCTTTTCTCTCTTCCTTTATGTTATCATCATCTTCATTCTCTTTTCACATCAAAAGTAACAGTATTATTTGACTATAAAGGTATGAGAAAGGAGGCTTTTATTCTTCCTGTGAATAGAGCAATATTAACACCAGTGAAACTGTTACTTTCGCTTTACTGTCTTCTCACTTTTCCTGGAAGTCGTAAGTGTGCGGAGGAAATGAGAGTTCTTCCTAAATTCTCTCTCTCACTTTTGGCTTCATGAGAATGGCGATGATGATGAAGTTTGCCTTGAGATGATTTTTCTTTCCATGTTTACTCCAGTCAAATTGGCTTAATGACTACAAGAAAAGCTCCCACTTTGAGCTAACAATGCAGTTATAGAGAATAACATTGTTTTTAAAAGTGAAATTATAATAAATGCATATTCAATATAATGTAATAAACTCATATTAAGTCTACGTTCAAATATATGACAATATTGGTTTACTAATTACCCAATAAGTATTTTTATTAGTTTAACATGAAAAGTGATTATATGAACTAGGGTTTAGTTTTTTATAAAACAGTGAAAAATTATCTTTCAGTCAGCCAAACTTTAAGTATATAATTTGTACATTATTGCAAGGGAATATTTGAGGCAAAATCTTTTATTTTGTGCCAGTGAATGGTAGGAAAACAAGAGAGATGACTTTTCTTAAGAAGAGATATTCCACTAATGAGTTTTAGGAGCTGTGACATCGATCACATTTCAATAAACAATGTTTTTAATGAGTTGACACCACCAACACTCTTTTGTGAAACATAAAAGAATGTTAACAGGGAACAAGATGAGGTACAAAATAAACAGATTTTTTATAAAAGTGGATGTAAGGAATCAAAACTAAAAGTACAAGCTTGGCTAAGTATGCACATGTCACAAGAACTGAAAGAGAGAGTGAAAAGAGAGCTCGAGGATCTCGAGCTCTTCTTTCGAAAAGGGTAAAGTACGCACACTATAAGTGCAGTATCTATGAGAATAAAGAAAAGAATGGGAGAGAAGGAAAACGCTCTAATTGCTTTCGTGTCAAATGATTTCCCGGCCCATGTGAAAGCTGAGATGGCCAACTGAAAATATTTTGGTTGAAGCAAACGACATCATTAGCGTTTGACATATTTCACATAAATACTGAGAAAGAGAGGGTACAAAAACTTCCTTGATTGCTTTGCACAGCGAGAAAGAAAGGAGTGAACAAATATTTTCGTAAGCTTTAATACCTATTGTCGACGATAATGATGACGTTGATTTTTGGTGGTGAAATGTTATTCTAACAACAATTAAACTTAAAGTAAAGCATTTCAAAAAAACTAACTTGAAATAATTTCCTGAAAACTATCTCAGCACATAGATTTAACTTAATGAATATGGGTTATTTTTTGAACTCTTTGCTAAATTTTGAACAAATGAGTGATTGCCAATTTGCTGCGGTGGCGGATTCTTTGCAACAGAGCAAAGTACATTTCAAAAATTTATTCTACTTGATAAATATGTACATTTTCTCGTAATGGATGCCTCAATCTGCCAAAAAAATACGCGGTAATTATACAATTACCGTTATATAACGGAATATATTCATATTAGCAAGCCTGCCCTATAGACGTGACCTAACATCAGTAAATAATAAATGTACACTCGTTGCTTTTCTGAAATAAACGGAGTGTTTCCTATTTGAAAAATCTTTGTTAATTAGGATTTCATACTTAATTTACAACACTAATTTACAACGTTTTGGTTGCACAATGTTTGCCCTTTCCAAGATTCGTCAACCGTTTTGTGTAGTAGTGAAACGTTAATGGAAGAAATTGTCAAACATTTATCAGATCGTCAAAGCGAAGCAAAGCGGGATGGGTCACAAAAGCTAAATGAATGGGAGCTAAAAACAGCGAAAAAATGTGAACTCAAAGTTTTGAAACTTAATTTCGTCATGGATATGAAACTTTTAGTTTCCCTGCTGCACAGATTATTCATTTTGTACCTACATTTTTTCTATATCACTATTGACGAAACATTGCACCAGCAGTATTTTTACACATTCCACGCACCAATTACTAGTAAGAAAACTATTAAAATCTTTAAAACTATTCATTCTCTCACACTTTTAAAGTGAAACGGGCATATCCCCTCATTTTACACTATTCCTCTGTTTCACCTAACCTTTCTCATTTTTAGGATAACTATTATTTTAAAAGATTTCTCAGCATCCTTCTACCGCACTGTTGCTCCACATGTGTTGCTTCACACTTTGACCTCCTAAACCATCATTCTTTACTACTCAAATATCTTTATAATACTGACATTTCTCTCGTTAGCTCATTTACTTTTCCGTATCAATTGGTTCAATTGCTGCAACCCGTTTCCTCCTTTTAAAGATGGGAGAGATACTTTTGTTTGAAAATGGGATGGAAAAATAATTCGAGATGCATGACAAAAAAACAAAATTAGTCTCTCTTTCTCTAAAATTCAAAATTGTTAAATAATTGAACATTATGCAACCAAACTATTACAAACAATCTGTGTCCATTTTTAATACTTTATTTTCCTTTTGCAAACTATTAATTGTATGCATTTCATTAGAACGAATTTAAGCAATAAATAGTAAATTTAGGATTATGTAAAGGTCACACCCAGCAATTCTCCAACTTGGGTATTCGCCTCACGACGGTATTGTTTAATGAGCCAACAAAGATGCAAAGCAATGTAAAAAGATGCAAGGTTATTAAGCAGTCAAAACTAAAACTCTGTTTTCTAAATCTTTCTAAAATTTCATTGCAGGACTTGACTTGAGTGATTCACCCATCTAACACGAAAACTTGTATTTACGAATCTAGTCTGAAAGGAAAGTAAAAAACGGAGTAAATTAATTCCCACACATTCATTTTCTTGTATCCCACACACATTGAATGTGTTGACAAGATTTGTTTTAATATGCTAATATCGAATTTTAATAAACTGCTATTTAATCACATACTCACCGCATCATGAATACCTAAAAACCATAACTCTCAGCGTTTTCTCTCCTTCAAGAAGAAAAGATAATTACCAAGTATAATAAATACGGAGAGTGAGGGGTCGTAATTTATATTGGATTCAGCAGGAGATCCACCTTCCAGTTTAGTTTAGAATAATATTGGGCACAGGTACTCAACCATACCTTACAACCAGGCCAAAATTATGTAATTTTATTATGTGAAAATCATATACATTGTAATGATAAAATTTAAATAGTGATTATGATAATACCAATAAAAGGGTATGGGGCAAAGCAACAAAAATATGACCTCGTCGGCTTAATATACCATTCAAATAGACAGGCATTAATTAGTAGCTATTTGTATATATTTTTTTGCAAAAGAGAGACCGTTGCAAGTTTCAAAGTTCTCCTTTCCTTATCTTTAATAAAAATTTTATTTTGTTCATTACGAGTTTATTGTACGGGGAAAACTTTTCTGCTTTTAAGAAAACAAAAACCCAAAAAGGTTGATATTGAACACCTTTGCGCTTAAATGTTATTAAAACTAAACATGCGGTCATACCTTCATTGTGATGATGTGGATGACCATCATCATCAACTACAATAACAACAACAAATCAATGTATAAAAGGTCGTGTGTTCAAACTAATACATGAAGAAAGGTGGTTCGAAGCAAATGGAATATACTTCATTTGAACACGGTACTGTCAAAACTTTCTTAATTACTACCCTACCTTTTAGCAAATTAAAGTGTTTATTTTAGGATTGTAAGTTGTGGATAATAATAATGTAATCAAATTTGATAGTTTGTACCCCAGCATTCATCATTATTAATGAGAAGAAACCAAAATTATTATTCATACACTCACTCATAAACTTTTAAAGCATCAATTACATAGATCATTTACAAGCGCCATCCCAGAATTTTGTGAAATTGAGATTTACGAATTATGACGAGAAGTATATGAATATGCAACATATACAATTAACCAATCAAGATATTTTCTCGTGTATGGAATTGCATGACTTAAAAAGAGAATGTCTTTATATTGAATATTAAATCTTTGAAATAGACAACAAGTTTATGTAAAAAACTTAAAATAATGCTTCAAACTGTAAACGTCCATTTCGGTAAGGTCAAATATGGGTAAGTCGATAATTAATGTCTAATGGGCTTAATTCTACAAAGAGCTATATAACAATTTCTTTAAAATTAGTGTAAGCAAATTTGCAGTGGGCTTAATTAATCTTTTGGAAAAAGCTATAGAAAATACGTTCATATGGAGCTATATACTTCTATGTAGTATGCATAGAGATCCTTTTCCATCTGAGATATAATGGGACTTAATGAGCATGATAAAGTGTGAAAAAGGCACACGTAATATGTAGGAAATGTGTTGACAAGTTGACTGAAAGAAAGAGAAATGAACAATAAAATATCTAAGGTTTTCCTTGTTTTTTACGTTTTTGTCCGTCCTACTTCATCTTGTTCATTTTTCAACCTGAGTGCTTTTCTTATTATTCTCTAGTTATTTTTTCCTGCAGCAGCACTTTGTTCCGTCAACGTAATCATCAATTCCAAAGCTAACAACAACGCAATAACATCATCATTATTATTATGGTTTCTTTCCTTATACTGTTTTACAACTATGTAATATATTCTTCCACTGCAGCAATTCGTTTTCCTCATATTTCATGTGTGAAAAATTTTCAAGTGAAACTCAGACACTTATTACTTCAATTTGGAAAAATGTTGCATTTCCAACAAAAGCATTTTTTTCCGTTATAAAGTACTTACACAAGAACCGCTGTTATTACATTTTTCTTAAATAAAATCGACAAAATGACTTCCTTTCATGATATGTTGAAGTCTACAAAGAAGAAAGTGACGTTTAGCTGGATGATTTCCTGTTTCAGCTGGTGAATTACAACGTGTCAGCTTAAAAAATCTGCCATAAAAGAAATTACAATAAAGATTTTTATATTCAGCTTGAACAAAGCTTGGAAACAGTTGTCTCTCGTGTTGTCATTTTTGATAATAAAGTTGAAACGAGACAGCCCGAAAATGTCTGTAGGTTATGCTCACAACATTGTAATCCGTATCCTGTTTTCAAAGATTTTGTACCTAATTTAAATTCACATGACTCTCCGATTAATTCAGGTTCACCAAAACATAATCCAACTTCAACAACAAGATAGATACTTTGGCATGTTTTATTTCTGCATCTTAATTCTTTTGATAATAACTTAACGCAGCCACAAGTATTTAAAAAAAGTTAAGCGACATAACTCAATTTATTTAAATTTAGTACTTACGTCATGCCTTAAGCTATTGTGAACGATGTGAAATTCTAAATTTAATTTCTTCAGATGGACACAAATAAAGTTGTAATTTCAAAAGGATTCTTTTAAAAAACGACTGGATTTCAGCTTTCATCATTTCATTTGGCATAAAATCATATCTTGATGTCAGCAGGGAGTCCTTCAAATTTTTATCTTTTTACAACTGGACAAGCCCCAACATCATCCCATTACTCTTTCATACAAAAAAAACTCACCGCCACCACCATCGCCAATGTAGATTATGTGTATGTGGTCAACGAAAAGAACGGATGGACAAAGCAATCTAAACGATTGCGCTTTTCTATTAGTATTAATATTATACCCATTATTGCTTCTTTTCCCTCTCTCCTCATAAAATAATATCTGAAAAAATTGCCGACATCAACTTTCTTCATCCTTTTTCATAGTGTGTCAGTCTCTCAGCCAGTTTCTCATTTTGGACTAGGTGTGTACACATAATAGCAGTATCAAAAGGTGAGTGAACATCATGGCATAATGTAATATTATTATTTACAAGCTTGTTCATGATTTTCAAGGTGGTTCATCCATAAGAACACTACCTTCATTACGTTAAACACTTTTCTCCTTTTCAGTTCAAGATGTGTCCTTATCTCCCGGAGGCATTTTTTTCTTTCACTATATCTTACAAAATAGTTAGTAATAATAATCATGTTATTAATTTTGTAAAAGTAGGAATGTTTAGTGACTGTTGGGAAGGAGCTCTTTAAAAATAAAACTTTGATAAGTTTTTTATTCTGCTTTTTTAAAATGAAGATGCTTGATAAACAATTAGGCTTGCTGGGAAAGAAATCAAGCAAATGTTGTGTATGCCTTGGCGGAACATTATCCTTTTTCGTACAACATCACTTGTTTTGTACAATGTTGAATTATTATTAGCCTAAGGAGTTATCATGTCATTTACAACATGTCATACAACTTGTACTACTACGTGATCCTAAAAGGATGACGGGCTTGCTAAGTGCTAATAGCAAAATTATGACATTCGTTACGGTAAAGTGAGATATTATAAGGACTAACCAGTCAGTCAGTGTTTTACAACGGGGAGAGGAAACGTTTTTGTTAAATTCCCCCTGGTTTTTAATTTTGTCAGATTTTGTTTTATCTGGTTCCACTCCTTTGATGGTATACTTGTTAAGTACTTGAATATTGCTAATGCTGCCGATAATATTTCTACAATTTGAAAAATGTTCTTAATTTCAATGAAATTACTTTCAATGCTGGAGACCAACTTCTCAAACACATACGTATCTATATGTGCAGTCATTTATAAAAGAAGCAATTACATTAGTAAATGAGCCGAAACAAAAGGTCATTCTGAAGAGAGAAAACAAGATATCTTAATGTTCTGCTTGGCCATAATTTCACTGACATTTTGACTTTAATATGATGATAATTTCTTGCACCTTTGAAGATCATTTTAAAATTAACCCATTGCGTTGGCATGAATGCAGAGGTTGGAGTATCTGCCCAACAATGCGCCCTTTTAAAACAAGAACTGCATTTTAAGCTCTAATTGCTCAAAGGTTAATTGCAAAGGGGTTGGCACATACTATAGCTACGACTTATCTATCCTCCTCAGTCTTCACAAAAAATAAGAAATTTGATTCTCCTCATCATCCGTGGTTTTCTGATTTTTTTGGATTTCATATAAAATTAGACTAAATATATTTTCCTGATGATAATAATCTTTTCTTTCCACCACTCCTCATTTTTCCATTCCGGCAATCAAAGGTTAAAGGTTGTTATTAGCTTAAACTATTAGGACTCTTTCCATATTTTGTAAAGATTAGTAACTTCGCTAGAAGTTTTCCTCGTTACCACCAAAAAACCTCAATTTATCCTAATCTTACCAGATTTTCACGAAATGCCTCTCTACTGATACTTGTTCTATTGTGCAATTCGAAAGTATCGCTCTGCAGTGGAGATTTGGTAGTGATCGAGGCTGCACTGACCCATGAGAAAGTGCTCGAAAGGGTTTCTACACACTACTGAAGCTTTTTATGTAAACTGCAGTATGACAAACACAACTTTTACCTTATCGTTTAGCATAAAAACTGTTAATATCCAACGAAACACATTCTTACTCGATTCAGAGCATATTCATAATAAAGTTGACATTTTGAACCAAGATTTTTTCTGTTTTTACATTGGTTTTAGTGCTCAACCTTTGCAATATAGGTTGATGTTTTTTATTCAATCGATTACTGTAATTTATTGATTAATTTTGAGTAATTGTTAAGGTGTCCAATGGAATTGAAGCGTAAATGAGGATTTATTGGATGGAAATGTTAATGGGTATATTATTAAAACTAATTCAAAGTTCAGCAAGTTCAAGTTATAAGTAATAATTCATGAAACACTGCAATGCCAGCAATAATTTTTGAAAGTTGTCCTTATTTGCAGATCTCTTTTTTCTACATTATGTGTTCCTTATCAGAAATAGTCAAGCAAAGTATTATAGTTCAGATTGGTTGTAAAATGACTGAATAAATTTTTTATAAGAATGAGCATTCGTCAACATGGGAAAATTATACCTTAAAATGCTGGCATTGATTTATACAGAGAAACAACATAATTATCTACTTTATTACCTCAATTTATAATAAATTTATCGATAGGTACATAATTAAATAGCATAAGTCACGTAAATTAGTACGTAATTTTTCAAACATAGATTCGTGTGCAACTCGTATGTTACAAGAGCATAATTATCTAAACTTATAAAAGACTAATTAGTGTTTATTTTCAAAAAGAATTTATGAACGTCATTAAACTATCAATTTATAATGTACGAAATAATATAACGCTGGTCATATAAAAGAAATTAAAATACTTAAATTGCCAAATTCTTTCGACTTTTACACTATAAAATAAATTTATAATAGAATGAAGTCTCCACTACAACAATTTGCCTATAAAATACAAATAAAAAGGTACCGAAAATAACGCTATCGAAACAAAGTAAGCAAATGTTGAAAAATAGTGGCGTTCTGGTGATATGGCCAATAACGATATAGCATAAAAGTCTTCAATTTCATTCTTCCGCTATGCTGTTTCATTCCTGGTACTTTCAAAGCTAATCCCACTTACAATGCAGAAGGAGAAAAAAGAATGGAAAACAATGCTTACTTTCAGAATCCCGTTCCTTTCTCCTGAATCTAAAAGTTATTATTTTAAAATTAGATAATGAAAAGATGAACAGTAATAACTTTTAAATGCATATAATAATTAATAACAAATTTTAATTTAATTTCTAATTAAAAAGTAAAAGTCACATACAGCTTTACTTGAGAAACTACAACAAATAATTGTTTCTTGATTGTTTCTGTTGGATTTATTAAGACTTTTCTTTAAATGTGTTTATTTCTGTGATGTTATGGTGAAACAAGATAATTCTTGGATGGATCACGACTTAAGAGAATATGAAAGAAAGAATATGTTGATTTATTTTTACTCAATTTTTCATCATATTCCCCTCAGTCTTTCTTGTTTTGTGTGCCATCATTGAATGCCCGCTGTTCTCTCTGAGGTGGCCCTGTCAACGGAAACCTGGGCACATATATGAACATGTTTCAAGAGTTGGAGTTCAATTGACCTCTCACACCCTTGATACTTGCCTTGTGTAAAACTTACGAATACAAAATAATCCCTTGAGAAACTCGTGGCCATTTTCCAAACGATTTGAGGAAATCGTGAAAATTGCAAATGGATTTTAAATATATTTAAAAGAAGAAATAAAAAGTTTGGCAAATTTTTAGTTAAATCACTGTTTCACTTCACTGGTGGTATTGTCAGTTTGATTCAACAAAGTCATTTCAAAACCGTTGTTGAAGCTCATTATCATAATCATATATCATAACTGCAGATGTTATTGTTCTATTTCTGTAGACCGCTAAAATGACATCCTAGTCTAGATGATTGTTTAGTAACCAATGAAAAGGACTTGGCGCATGGCGACGATACTTGACTCAGATAATTTTTTAAAAAAATGAAACAATAAAATGTAACGACATGCTGTCATCATAATATTCAAATTAGTGCACACATTTTATATTTCAGTCTGTATTAAAGATGCAATATATCAGCCTATTAAGGAGAAAATTGTCAATTTAATGATTCTTGATGTACAAGAACACACAGAGCTTACTTATTCTGACAAAGCTAAAGCTACAAAAACAGGTAGAGCGGGAAAATAGAAGGGAAATACGGAATGAGTTATCATATTTTTTAATTTGATGATGACGTATTGCTCAGAGTTATTATCATTTAGTATGATCAGTAGCTTTCGAAAAAAACTTCCTTACTAAATTACATCTACTGATCGTTTGTCTTTCTTTCTCTCCCTTTTCTCTTTCCATTCCTCTGGCAAGATCCGAAGAAAAATAAAAAATGTACAAGATAAATGGAATATAATCACTTCTCATTTCATCAACTTATTCATCTAGGCCAAAAGGCCAATAATAATATTTCAGATGGAAGTTTTTCCATCATTTTTCATCTACATGTCAACATTTTTTATAGGTACTTGAAAATAAATACAACTCTACTTATGCATTGTTAAAAACGTTAGAGCAACCACTTGTAATATTCTGTTATGCTTTTTTCCTATTGCATTTTTTCATCTTAAATCTATCACATTTTAAAAATTTGAATTGTTTACTAATGGAATACAAACCACTCTTTCAATCCTTTCCCCCAATCAGTCCACCAATTAATTTTACTTTGATTATTCTGCATATTTGTCAAATTGTTTTTGCGTGGACGGAACAGTGAAAACTATTCTGCACACATACACCTTGTCAGATGATGTCAAATAGAATTTCTATCCTGTCTCTTCTCATTATAATCAAACAGGAATTTAGAAGAGAAAAAAACTATGCAAGTAATATGTTTTGTTCAATCGTTCATTTATTGGATCGAGATGTTGTCATTCCATTTACTTCCATTCATTTAACTATATACAAAAAAGAGGAACTTGACTACAACATAAATCGAGTAATAAAAAAGACAGTTTTTAAACTATATCACTGACAAGGAAAGGAGTAGACAAAAAAGTCGGTTTAGTTTTGATATAGAAGAATGAAAAGCGAGTATATAGATGAAGTGGTAGTTGCCGTTCCACTCTGTTTCATGAAAAGCTTTTATTGCTGCTGCTGTGCTACAGTAGTAGTCCCAGTAACGAGATGGATTGTAATCAAGTTGGTGAAACTACTTTGATAACAAATGATGTTTATTTGACTGGGCAGGCAAGTTCGGACATGGCTTCAGGCCACACGTAAGATTTTTAATTGAGCAATTTGAATTCAAGCCCTAGTTTCAAGAATCCTGGAGGTCTCATTCACTTCCACTTTTTATTATCCCTTAGCCTGATCTCATCTCTCGTCTTTTTTCTTTCTCGTCGTCTTTTTTATTTCTTTTCAATTTCATTTTACAAGTTCCTCTTTTAAATTTGTCCCTATACAGAGCAAGAAGAGTGCTGCCCTTTTAAGGAGTACACAATCATTGATAAATAACCATACCTGAGTATACATATATCCATAGATATTGTATATAAATTCATATCATCCTGGATAAGATTTTATTTAACAGGGTACTTTTTCATAGTGATAAAGAATTTCTTCCATGAAGGAAAGCTTTTTAGAGGAAAGTAATAATATGAGGAGACAAGTTCTCTGATATTAGTTGATGGTTCTCCAACATCTTTCCACAATAATATAAGAGCGCAGAAGGTTAATATAATTATACAAACTAGGATAGAGCAAAAACCGGTAGCATTTCTCGATTTTGTCGCAGTTTGATCAAGAGCAATATTTCACTGCTAATTGGGTCTTCACACCTGCCCAACCTCGAGAAAGATCTCGTTTTCTGATAACAGCACTTTTTTATCGCCTGCGGTCACTTTGACTTTCCCTGTGTGTGCTTCTTGCTTTTACATACAAACTAACTTAACTACCATAAGAGCTATACAATACTTTTGTAAGGTTTTACTTCCCAGTGATTTTCGTTCATGCTACACATACCATCACACTAGCTCACTTTGTTTAATCATATTTAATCACATGATATCCATGCATGAACTAACAAAATTATGATCAGATTCGGAACTTTAGCTATGAAAAACGGGTTATTTACCTGGTCAAATTGAATAACAAAGTAACTGCAAAATTGCAATCATTGTGTTGATGTAACGTGCATCTACACACCAAAAAAGCGTTTACATGAGCGTTGGTACTGTATTGAACTGTTAATGTTACTACAATGCTACTATGACATTGTCTGTTAAAAATGCTGATATGATTTAAATTGGGTGAGACATTTTTGATCCCCCAATATCGTCATTACTTCAATTCCGTCTCCATCATCTCTTAAACCTGAACCTCTATGTAGACCTATGTTAATGTTAAGAAAAGCAACTTGGAAGACCACTGGTAAACAGAAGGAACATCAGCTTAATGAATGAACAAGTCAGCTCGAAGGTTTTCGACATATCTCATTATGTAATCAATATTTATGCGTTTCACCCAATGTACGAGGGAGCTGAAATGGGTAAAAGTAAGTGGATTGACTATCTCTTGCATGGTTGTTTACTCTTTCACTCTTCAAAAACATCGTTCTATTCTGCAGATAATCTCGTTAAAAATGTTATATTTTTTAAAAGAAAAAGGCAACAAAATCAGACCCGTCCCTAAAAATTGTACCAACAACTAAATCTTATGGGCTTGCCACCGTAGTAGAAACCCATTCAAGGGGTAAGGCAGCCAGTGAAAAGCTTTTTGAACTATTTTATGTCAATGCTTCTTGTAGAAGACCAAAAACTGGATAAAATGACCGCTGTTGTTCCCTTCGAATTTAATGTAATGTATTTATATCGATATCAGTGTCGCCTCGGTGTCCCTTCTCATTTTCAGCTCATTTAAGGGCCTGTTAACCCCTCTCGCTTTGTTTTTGTTAAATTTACATTGCTACTGGTGTTCATTTTGACACTGTTTTGATGCACTTTAATAAATAAAAGTATCAGTGTGAGTATATCATCAAGAAAATGGTGACTTTTTGGGTAGCCAAAGGAATCAAACGGCGTAATTTATCTGAAAATCTACAGGTCCCTTGGATGCATGAAGGCTCCAGTTTCTTTAGCAAGATGAGATGAGGATGATGGTTCTTGAAATTAAGAGCATCAAAAGTGTTGCCGGCTTATTGATGGCTTTCATCATCTCACCAGTCTTTCTTTTTTATTTTCATCACCTCCTCCCAAGACAGATTAACCTTATGATTAAAAGATGAAATACCATTTTCATCTTCTTCAACTCCGTCTTTAGAACAACTCATTAAATTGATTTTATCTTTTACGAATTAAGGAATGCGCCCCATCCGTAATTGGTAAGCCTTTTTGGAAAAAAATTCGTAATTTCTGGTGACCGCAAGCAAACAATTCTAAACTGCATCTTTCATATCTTTCATAGCATCACTACCACTTTACCTACATACAATTATTATCATCATGCCTTTTTTATTCTCATCAAGTCGTTCACAGATTCAAGAATTTCAGGAGGTGGCCTTTTTCGTCGATGCCTCTAAGGTTCATTGTCATGTGAATTTTTTTATAAATTAGGGACAAAGCGGGGAGAAACAATGGAGTGGAATTTTGAGTTGGTGCCGCCAATAAAATCTTTTTCTGTCAATAAATATAACGATCCTAGGCATTCTCCATCTTTTTACTGGTGCATGGATTGTGATAAAAAACGGGGCAGGTATGCCTGCATTTTAACGGTGCGCAAAGCCTTCATTAATTATTATTATTTGAGACATTTTTTATCGTAGAAGAGAATAGTTGTTTGCTATGTGGGAGCAGATCCAATTTGATTTAACTTCTATAAATAAATGTTAGGTATGTGGATGGTGCTTAAAAACCAATTGTGTATCGAGAGTTTCTAATACAAACCATTTCCTGAAAAGTTTTTGTTGCTGTTGTTTGTTCCAATTATTTTTTATGACTTTTTATGGCCATGAGACAAATAAGTAATTATTCTTAAACTTGTTCGTACTTTTCTTACCATGAATGCTGAATTTTTTTCAATATTAAAGCATCAAATCGAGTTCGGGTTCATTTTGTAGCTTGAATTTACTCAAGCAAAAATTCTAAAAGTGTTCATTGAGCTCACTAATTAGTTTTAGGTAGAATAGAAGCCAATTTTAATAATGGCCATTTCACAAAGTGCATGTCCGTTTATTGAATGAATATTTAGAATGGTTATGATGGCTTAATGCCTTTTTTAAATGATTCTTTTAAATTTGCATTAACGAGAAAGCAGATATTTTATTGTATCTAGTTTAAACATACGAGTCCACTTTAAAATAATGAAGTTCATTTTAGTAATTGTACTTTTTATAAACAGAGAGACTTCTTTCGTCGGCATTTGTTGTGTTACTTTATCACCACAGAGAGTAAAAATACTCACAATTGCCGTAGATTGTTGTGAAAAGACAAGAGAGGTATCAAGTTTTGAAAGAGCAAATGGGACCAGTTCATTTTTTGATAATTATTTGCCAATTTTCATTACAGTTGAAAAATCCTTATCAGAAGAAGACACCCATAAACGAAAAGGACTTGATTGATTGGTAGTGGAAAGGGTGAGATTACCACACAGAAAATCATCCACAGAATACATTACACAATGTAGGCAGTGCATTTACAGATATTCTTTCTTTTTATTGTTCTCATCAATATCATCCTATCAGCGTAGCGTCAATATCAATTTAAATTTTATCATTCACAGAGTAAGTGAATTCTCTTTTCCTTACGACTGTGTTACTTTCCTGGTAAAGAAAACGATTGCAGTGATAATGGCAGCACTAGTGACAAGTTGATTTTATAAAAATTATCAGGTTTTTTAAAAGTATTGGAAAAAATAACAGAGTTGGGAAAATGTGAAAAGATGTGACAAATGTTAATGGCTTCCAATATTAGTCTTCTCACTTTAGCAGCATTTCTCTTTCTGCCTTTACTCCATTACATTGTACATTGTCATCATTATTTTAAGTTCCACTTTTTCTTATCAAAGTAATTTTTACTGAACTGGTCAAATTCGATCGGAAAGGACACATTAGTATAGAGGAGTCTTATTATTACAGAAAAATTCTTGAGACAAATGACTTCTGCATTCCCAAATCCCGATAAAGACTTTTATAATTACGTACTTTGTATTCAGGTCGAACCAGTAGATCCTTGCCGTCAATAGTTATCCTTTTCTTTTTGTTTTATTGGGATTGTTAAATGGATTGAAACGTGGGAGTTCAAACCATTTAACAATTGAATAAATTGATGCTGTCATTATTGTTATTGCTATTGCTACAAACTACATCTATGTACTTCTTTAACAAGCAAAATTATATAAATTATGAGCTGCGAGCAGGATTGCATGGATAGTGAGAGAAAAAACTTTTTAACAAATAAAATACTCTATTTGATAGCAATGCATAAGATAAATTTGATAAATTGGAAAGATATGTTAAGTCCAGGATAAAATGTTAATTTTTTCAAATGGAATTAATTTCTTGTTATTAGAACTTATCTTTATTTGTTCTATAATTATTATACAAAACTATCATAAATTCTTGTAAGGTTTGTTTGCAAGGTTTGGTAGAAAATTGACAGAACGGTTCTCATTTGGTATAAAAAAGATGAATTGATTTCATGGCAATTTAAGCTCAATTTCATTTTGAGACTTGTGCACATTAGAAAAGATGTAAAAATTCATAATATTGTATTATATCAATTACAAGCGAAATTTCGGCAAATGACATTTAACTGGGCAGCTCGCCAGTGCAATAGTATACATGAGCTTTCTACTTAATGGAATGAGCAGACGGAGTAATTTAGCCAGCAATTTGGCGAGCGTCATACTTACTTGCTAAATTTATTTCCTGAAGCTCATTTGTATATTTGTTAGGAGAAAATCGGGTCCAACCTCATTTTACCGAATTTACTGAAGCTTAAATATATTCCATTTCTTGGCACAAAAATACTTATTTTCTGCATATACCTAACTCGAAAATTGGAATGTAAGATTGCAAACACGTAGATAGGGACATGTATAGCACAGAGAAAATTATCTTCTTTTAACAAACCTCTTTTGTATCACACAGCAACGTGTTAATTGCAGGCTTGATTGCAGTTTAACGTTTCAAATTTTGGTATCCAACTTCATTCCGATATTTTCAATGAAATAGACCGTGTAGCTATAATATAATTTGCTGGTTATTAGTCCCAAATAGTTTTAAAGTAGAAGACTATATATTATTAAAAATAAATGGTCGTAAATCCTTCAAGTACTAGCCTGAACATTTTACATACTAGTTTGTCATTTCAATAAAACGATTAGAAAAAATACAGACCTGCTTACGTACAAATCTATTATGTAGTATATAATCTTTCTTCCAAAATGTTTTCCAATTGGATAATGCGTCTATGCATATTATTACAGCATTTATATAGTGGCACATGGACAGACAAATAAGTAGACAACCAAATTTGAACCTAGACTTTGCAAAGAGTACGAATAATGAAGAAACGTAAATGTACAACTTCTTCGGTAAGGGACTCGGATAATAATAGTAAGGCTATAGTTAAGCCTGTGAATTGAACAAAATATTTTAGCAATGTTCCTTTTTAGTGAAATAATAAAACATTTTATGATTTTAATACAAAAGACATTTTCCAACTGTTTACGTGTCCATAGAGGAGAATTATGATTTTGACAATGATCCAGTATTGTTATTACGGATATAAGAGGAGAATGGATGATGAAATTGTAGTAGTAAAGTTGTTAAACGCCAACTAAATGCTAAATTGAGCTCCACCGTTTTACTTTCAGAAGCTGCTTTCCATCTTTCTCTTTTCTCAATCTTTTGTGGTTCATTCACTGTTCATGAAGATAACCGGATTGCCTGTATAGTGGTTGAATAAGACGAGACGAGTGAAATGGCGAAGAATGGGTGAATATAATAATGATTATCTACGTATAGAAATAAGTTTGATATACTCGCGTATATTACTTATATACGAAAATTTGTTTAAGATCTGAGAGAGGATGTTATTTTTATTTTCACTATTGTGCTTTTTGGTGTATCCTTGAATCCTCATTTTGCATTTTTACTATATATTAGCAACCTACTAGAAAACAGTTATATTTCATACTTGGGAAATCATGCTGTTGATTCATGTAAGAAAATGGCATATTACCCGAATCTATTCATTTTATTTTACCCAACCAAAAGGAATTCAAACTGGAGGCTTAGTTTTTTTTGTGGGGATACAGCAGGGGGCTGGACTGATTGGGCAATAATGGGACCCCTAGTGAGCCACAGGGGGCCTCCATTTCATAGCATTTAGCTCTTCCTAATGAAATTTATCGCTTTATGATGACGATGATGATGACGGGCTCTCATTCTAGCCCACCAAAGTGGATTTTTATGCATCAGCACATTCTAAATAAACAATAAATATTAATATTTCGTTTCCATATATTTATTACTTTTGTCGTTAGTTTTACTATTATTATTGCCATCATTATGTCCGTCATCATGCTCACTTCTTTCGATATACCTCTTTGATTCATATTTTGGCGTGTTTATCATTAAACAAGCGTAAACAATAACATTTCCTTTTCTCTCCCACAATTTTACATCATCATATGACTATAGTAGAGAACTGATGATTATCAAGCTCCAAGGATGATTTAAGCAAGCACCACACTCTGCGAATTAGATTGGACAACAATAACACATTATTTTATTGTATCAGAATATAAACACATTTAGGATAAAGTTTTTATTACAAACTTTCAATATCTTTGCTCATTTGCAAGTCTTTTACATTATACAAAATCCTAGATAAATTCAAACAGGGCTACAGCTCACATCATAGATTTTGCTTATCATCATCATTAAGTTGTCTGCCTGTCATATAATAACTATTATTGCAGACAGATCCAACTAGAATCCAATCACTTTGTTGACTTGTGAGTCCCCTTTTTTAAAGAATCCTTTTGTGCTTTTAAATCTGATTTTTTCAGTGACAGCATAGCAGCCTCCCGCTTCCTAATACATTGAGAATTGTCACAATTGAAGGATGGAAAGTATTGTGGTTGTGTTTAAACCTAAGCAATGAGAGTGTATTAACCATGTAACCAAAAAGTTAAACACTAAACACCGATTATCGAATTGCTGTTGTTGATGCATTGCAAAAAAATAAATACGTGTGTGGCTTTTCCATCTGCAATCGCATTATACTTGTTGCCTAATTGACACAATTATATAAGAAAACCATGTTCTCATACCCACATAACAAAGCATGCGGTATTAGATGGCAAATGTAGAATGCTTTAATCTTCTAACTATTCTGTCAGTAAAGTAATTTTAATTATTTAATAATTAATAAGTTTTTAATATTAAATATTTAAAATTAAGTGTATGACAGGCAGTTCGATAGAATACATTGGCGTATTGTTGATCATCATCACCTTCAAGTTTCATGAAGTTTCGGAGTTGTAACATTTTTGTAATTAATTTACCCTTTTGATATCACGTCATAAAGAAAGTATAAAACACATTTTGATTATGAAACATCATACATATAAACGATGAAATAAATTAAGAGCAATGAAATTGTTACTGCCTGTGATGCCGTAAACATTATTCTTTCACTGAAACAATAATATTTAAAGGTTTTAATTATGTGTGCTTATAACAATGTAGATATATTTCCCCTTCACCTATTCTCACATTATTGTTATCATTATTAGCATTGCATTATATTTTGCGTGTCATCCGACTGGTGTCATGCTCAGTTTGATGTAAAAAATACACAGGAAAGTGCATAGTTTTTAATTACCGGTGTATTATGAAGTCGAAAAAGTGAATGATATTGTGCTTGTTTGTTTTCTTTATTCTTTTGACTGTGATGTGGTGCGAAAATTACGTGAGGCTTGAAAGGTCTATTTATTATCATCATTGTGTATTTCGTGAACGATTTCATTAAACTTTTGTTTCCTATTTTTCCCTTATTCTTTCGTCCTCCTTCCTTTCCTCTCTTTCTCTCTTCTCCACTTCAACATATCTGTAAATTGTGTTGTTGTAACAGCAGCAATAGAGCCAGTAAAAAAGAACATCATTATTTTTCTATTGTGTGAAGGAATGACGTGGAAACCGCTTTCATTTCTATAACAACACTCTTTTCTCTTTATGGATTTGACAACAATATTGTTATTATTGTTTTGCTATTGTAGATGCTAAATGTAAGACAGAGTCACTCACGTTTACGATTTGCTTATATCATTATTTACTCAGGAAGTTATCTCATTTTCAAAGCTTTTCATAAGTGTCCCAGCTGGTGAATCATTTTATCGCACTAACTTCGTTTTTTTCTTTTCTATTTAAAAATGGTTAGCATTATACGTAGGCCTAATAACTCTTTATATGTTTATTTTGGTAAGCAGTTTTTTATATACGTCGCAGTTTTTACTCAAACATTTCCGGAAAAGAGTTGTCGAGCTAGTTCACATAAATTATGATGAAAGCTCATCTCTCATATAACCGCAGCAGAAAGAAAGCATTTTTAGCAGCAAGTGTGCTGCAAAAGTATGGAAATGTTTGGAAAATATTATATTAAAATAACTTTGTGTCAAATTATACCATTTGTGAAAAAATATATTCAAAGAATCTTTCATACTATTACTATATAATGCATAGATACTCGCAGGATACCATTTTTTGATGATGATGTAAAAATAAAAGTTTTTTCGTTTCAACAATTTATACTAACTTTGATAAAATAGTAAAGCAGGAGAATATGAATTCAACTTTTTCGGTGAAGCTTTTGTGAAAAATACGGAAGGGAAAAGCGGTTGAAAGGAAATGAGCTTGTTGTGTGAATTAGAGTTGGAGAATACATCAGAATGTGTAATTGTTTGCCTACACTGACATGTGAAGGTAAAGAAGGGGAAAAGTTCAATACTTTGATAAACTGATATTTTAATCTAATATACAGCAATATTGTGTGGCAAAATGAGACTAGGAAAGCATCATCCCTTCACTTTTTGTTGATTGCTATCAAGAGTCATCCGCTTTATTTAGCTTCTGTTTGTAGGGGAGGCAATTCACAGTTTATATATTTACTGGATGAATGCTTTCACCGGCTTAAACAGTTATAAGTACTTTTACTAAAGATAAAATACGCTAAGAAACTCAAATAATTTTTTGTTACTAATGAAATTTTTCGAGAGAAATAATTTAATAAATTCTTTTGCTATATTCCGTCTTGGTCGTTATGATTAGTTTTATGTGATAATCGTTGTCATTGGTCTAAATAATTATAATAAAATTCATAATAGAAGGTTGATAATCATAACAAATGTATCAAGTACGTTATATAGACCTTTTTGTCCTCATTGTTGCCACTTTATGACTCTAAATGTACTCTTGTTTCTTTTTTTATAAATTCATCTTTTATAAAAAAATTCTCTTTCTAATTTGATAAGTTTCCCTTTTTTATATCGTCAATGCATAGCTATCCGTTTATTCACAAAATGCAGTGAACATCGTCATTAATCGCAGGCTACTACATTTTTCATAATTTTTGGCAGGGGTACGGTGCAAAGGGAAAGTGCTACATTCCTAAAAACCATTTTCCGCAAACGTTAATAAAATTTAGAAAAAGTCTTGGGAGTTAAGAAGGAGTGTAAGATTATGAAAATAAAAAGGGGAGAAGAGTTGAAGAAGATGGGATGATAGTGATAGTAAAGTATGAAGAAAGTAATAAAAAAATCATCTTGGATTGCATTTCCCTTCTGCTCAGTTCCAGTTGGATGAAAGTGGATTTTGAGGAGGAAAGGAATAAGAAGGGAAGTATCCGCGTGTTTCCAGCAGCAAGTAGTAGAAAGGAGCGTGTGTATAATAATGAGAGTATCAAGGCAATCCAAAAGTGAAGAGAGTTTTATTTTTGTTCCTTTTCTCTCCGGTGCGCGTCTGCCACTATTGCTATTGATACATTTGTGTGAGCACACAGTAGTAATAGGTTGAAGAAGCAAGAAGCGTGTTATATTACATAATGATGTTGTTGGTGCTGGTGGTGAAACCGACGCGATAAGAATTTGCTTAAAAACCCGTTTCGGGCTCATTTCCTCCCTCACACCCAGGGAAAAGTCCAATTTCCGACTTGTCACTGAGCCTGATATCCAATTTATAGCAGACCTCTCTTCTCTCTTCCCCTTCTCGTGAAAGCCCTCCTATTTTCCCCTTCTCTTTAGCCGACACTTTACAAGCACTTTGTGGAAACGCTCATCATCGGAAATCGTTTAGGACCTCTTCCAAAATCATCATTATACGATGTGAATGATACAGCCCATCTTACATTCTGCTTATTTAAACTTGGTGTATAGATTTGTTATACAATAATAGTGGGATCCTCCCAAATATTTTCCCTTCCCGATTTATATAAAAAGCTACTTTTCCCTTCCAAAATCCTTTTTATTAGAAATTAAAAAAGAACGGTCCCCAGGGAAAGCTAAATACCTACATTTATATTGTAAGCATTAAAAAACGTAACATCAGCATCGTTCCCAGTGATCTATTGAAAAGGACGATGCAAATCAAACAAAAATGTATCTTTTTCAGTATATCCCATATAGAATTCCATGATGACACATTGTCTAGTGCTGTTGAATTGATACGTTTTCTATATATTATGTGATTCCTATTAGGAATGTCAATAAACTATGGCACAGTGACAAGAGGGAAACGGGAAGTAAAAATAGATAGGAGAATAGAGACAAGTTAGAGGGCAATAATACCTTTGGATGAGTACCAGCAATAACTGATTCATAAAAATGATAAATTTTCATCCTACAATTTTGTGGAGGAACTACAATGGAGTAAACAGTTTGATCTGGGATGCATATGCTCACAGCAAAAAATAAGTCGAGGTACACGCACAAAATGAGAAGAGAAGAAAGCGCATGAATTCTAAAACCTCTGCCCTTTCATCTGCCCTTTACACGATACGTCATTCTCCCTAATTTCATATTCTGCATTTTTTCAACTTTCAAGAGAAACTGGAAATAAGGCAGCGAGTTTTTTATGTGCATAAAAAGATAAAAAACTTTACTTTTCCTTTCTCTTGCTATCTAGTATATAATATAAAATTGAATTTATAAGCTTCATGCAGATAATTGAAGATTCTCCTTCGTTAACGATCCACCATCCAATTAGTGATACAAAAGTGTGAAGTCTAATTAGAAAATTTTTTAAAACAAATTTTCATTTTAAGAGCTTTGTACAGCATTATGCATTTAAGGGTATGCATGATGAATAGCATACATGTCGATACGTAATCCGTTTATACAATAAATATAGATTATCTATAATGTTTTCAGATAGTTATGCATGCAATCTTTATATGCACCTAGTTAACTTTAGCGTGAAGTGGCGTGCACTGGTCAAATGCAAGGGAAATGATATGGTTTGCAAGTGGACTTCCTGTCTAAACGCATCATCTTATTTAAATGCGATTAGCATTTCCGCTTTTCTTTATCTCTCATACATTATTTTACCTCTTTTAGTATGTGGGTTACAATTCAGGTAAGGTAGCAGCATATTAGATAATTTCATGCCATGACCCTCAAACTTTACAATTAGATCAATATTGTCGTTTTAATTTTACTGCCCACGAAGAAAGGTCAGTTGCTGTATCAAAATGTATAATTGTATTAAAACGTTTACCAGAAGGGGTACCAAAGGTAGTACACCAAAGCAAATGGAAACTTTTTAATGCCAAAAAAGTTGCGTGCAAAAGTTATATAATAATGACCTAACAGCAGCACTACTTTAAACTCAGAATAAGAAACCCAAACATAAAAACCTTGTTGCCGGCAGTTTTTTCAAGAATAAATTACAAAGTAGCTCAACAAATATTCATATATCCATCATCGGAAGTCTACCTCGTGTCAAGTTACAGCGAGCTAATATTTTTCGTGTTTAAACAAAAAAGCGTAAAGACCAGAATTTTAATTTTATAAATTTGTAGCTAATATGGTCACTTCGGTATCAACAGTTTATAAAAATAAAACAAATTGCCGGTTTCCACTTAAAACTGCATTGGTCATGAATCATAAGTAAAAAATCACTGGTTTCATTTTAAGAGGATGGCTGATGGTACTGGATAAATAAAATTCGCAAATGTATGGATACTACATGAGCAGTAATTGTGACGATAAATTATGATTGTTGTTAAGTACTAAAAGTGGTCTTGGTTAGGTCTTGTCATGCATGTTTATATAGAATGTAAATTTGTTTTTCATGTACAAATAAGAATGCAGTTTTTCTCCCGTGCATGAATAAGAAGAGAGGAAAACAGGGAACCGGACGCACCAGACAAGCCTGAGCAGTTGATATCAGGCAGACAACACACGATATGTCCGTTTGCATTAGGTGTAAATACCGGCAGTGGCTATTCCAGCCAAAATCTAACAAATATTTGCTATTTATATAATGGCAATTATTTGCAAAAAATGCAACAACATGCCCAACAATGTTCATTTTTTATTTCTTACATTACTACAATGAGTGTAAATTTTAATGCAATTTAATGACTGATTTTTATATGGGTTGTTGATTTAGCCTGCACCTTACCTAGGAAAATTGTTTTGTTTTTAGCAAATAGGAATGGAGCATAGAGAAGTTTATAAGAAGGAAAATGAACGCACTTTTTCAATTGCAGTTTCATACAAACATATTTACACAGGAAAGGAACGTAGTTAATAAAACTACTAGTCATGCTCCACTGAGACTACATAGTCAGAGAAAATCTTAATTCTTTTCCGCACACAATGTTTCTTGTTAATCTCTATATCCCATTAGGATTAATTTTTATCATTCCGGATTGCTTGTGATTTTTTCAAGAAAATAAAATAAAATTAGTCAAAAATGATGTAGCCTTTTAAGTAAACTTGAAATTTTAACTTCCTGTGCAATCACACCAAAAGGCATGCCTTGCAGACTCAAACAATTTTAAACCAAATATATATTTACAAACATTTGCTAGAGCGGTTTAAAGACTTTGTTTTGAAATTTAAAAACGTGCAACTTTATGTAATCCTGTTGTATCAGTTTTCTGCTTTTATCAGTTTAGACTTCAATTGATTTATCTTCTTTCCTGTAGAATGTTCGATTAGAATTGATTTGATTGAATCCTATGCGTCAATCTACATTTATTTATTGTTGTAATAAAAATCAGTTGCAACATTGCCTTAATGACATTTACTCTGCTACTGGTATTTGCTCGCTTAACCACCACCACCGCTATCGTCAATCATCCTGTTTTCAAAACACAGCTCATTTAACAAAATTATTCCGAATGAGAACAACTGTAGAGAAGCTATAAACAAAAAAGGCAGCTTCCCACGTCATATGAGTTTGACGGGGAAGAGCACCTCTCCCTAAATTTTCTTCAAATGTACATAATTTGAATAATAGGAAGAGCTCGGAATTAATCAAGGTTTTATATACTTTTATATAAGTTACATCAAATTAAGTCGGGGAAGACTTAAGACCCCACCTTAATTCTTGACCACGAATTGACATTTGTTGCTCATAAGAATAATATACTGGGTAAAAAAGTAGGGAAAGGAATGGGTGCATAAATGTGATTTTCGACTTTATCATGTTCCACCACCACCACCACCACCGTACAGTCGAATAAATAATTAACTGCTAATAAGATTTGAACATGTTTGCTACAACAAGGTAGGGACATAAACCCATATCATTAATTCAATCGCATTGGTTTTGAAGTTTCGAATGAAATTCAAATTTCTACAAGTGAACTAAAATGGAGAGAAAAGTTGTAAAAATAAATGTTAGCAAAGTCAACAATAACAACTAGCTTGATGTTTTTAACAATTAAAATATAATTGCAAATTATCCATAGAAATTCTTCAGATTTTCAAATATGAATAATTGTTACTAATATTCGCAGATATGTTACTAATATTGAATAAACTTATTTAAAATTACTTTAATGCTTTGTTAAATAGTCCACTCCATAGACAGACGGACAGACATAGGATCTAGAACAAAATTACACGAGTTTTAAGCTACAAATCAAATAAATTTTTATACAGAGAATTAAATCTATCTTAAAAGGTGTGTTCTTTATCAGAAAAAGAGAGAAGGGAGTTTTGTCTTGGTGTTCTTAAGCAATAAGTGTAACAATCATTTCACAAGCTGTTGTGAAGCAAAGATACATTCATAAAGAAGGGTTATATTACTGATTGCATTTCAGGTTTATGCCTGCAAAAAAGCTGCACAATTTCGTTATTGTTAGAGGACTTATAGATTAAAGTTGATTTAATGATGTGGAGAGTTGTTAACAAGAGAAAATCCAGCGTCATAAAACCAACAAGAAAATAGTTCTTCATATTCTTTAATTTACTACATTCTTTTAGATTGTGCTATGAATGGAGTTTTCAAATGTGAATGAGACCACGAAGAAAAATGAAGAGCTTCATTTAGAAACAAGATTAAAACATGCGCAAATATTACCTAAAAATTACTTACTTCTTGGGTAGTCAGAAACATTTTTGTGGCTAACTTGGTTCCCTTTCATTATAAACTTTTAAAAACTATTGTGGCGGCAAGATCAAATGTCATACATAATCTGGTTTTCTCGACGATATTCAATTAGACAGTAGTTTCTTCCTCATCTCCTCTTGCGTACCGGATTACGTCATTGAAAATAAACAATCGATTAGAGAAATACATTGTTAATTGATAATTTATGTTATTGCATAATGAGAAAGGGGCAAAAATAAAGACAAAAAGACCAAAAATCATATGCTTAGTAGTTAATTGGAGCTAGGTTGAAAATTCACCAATCAGGCTAGTCATTTTTAATTTTCCCGATTACTTCACGATTCGTGAAATATTTCAAAAAACTATTTTAAAAAGTTTGTAGTTTAATTTTGATACCGTAAGTTTCTTCATAAAGTGTTTAAAGTCATGCTGGTATTTGAATTCGGTACTTTTAAAAGCATATAACAGGTTGTAATTTTGTTGCATGCAATATCCAAATAAATTATTTTTTTCTTCTTTTATTAGAGTTCAATTAAGCGGAATGGGTGGACAGGTGGATATGAGCTCCAATATCAGAAATCTTAAATTTTTTTCTCTCCACTTTAAATACACTGTAAGAAATGAGATAAAGCCGGGTAAATCCTAATTGACTTCATCTCACCAACTCTTGAAATATACTTTGGGAGTACGTTGCATAACCATTGTTAAACATCTCTGGTATTTTTCAACAACGTCTCTATTTTTTATACACTTTGAGAGATGAAGGAGAGGGAAAAGTTATATCTAAAATTTTCTTTTGCTATCAGAAAAAGTTGTAAAACTGATGAGGTGTGTAACACAGTAGCCAAAATGCCTGGTCATTCTACATGTAAACTTATCACGTCCCCCGTAAAAATCCATTATAATAAAAAAAGTTAAAGACATTCAAGCAAAACTCTCTCGGCAACAAGTCAGCTCAGAAGATTATTTTGCAAAAAATGATCGACTCGGGGACAAACATCATATCGTTGTCTTGTCATCGTTATTCTTTATATTATATAACTGGAATTTCTGTATAAATCCTGTATACCTATTACGCGACGTTTTCATTATCTAAAATACAAAATATTCGTAGCAAACTATTATTTTTGTGTATTCTGTAGAAACTGTTGTGTGGATGAGGGAATTAGCCAAACTTGTATTCTTGATGTAATTTAATACCTTATTGCCACTGTGTTACCACTTTACCCCACGTTGTCCTCGTCTACTTTTTTCTTGCTAGATATCCAGATTATACAGCGTTCATCCTTAAAATACTTAATTCTATTGCCACTCTTTCTCTCTCTTGTTTTCTGCTCCCTCATCAAATTTAATTCATTCTGGTAAAACTAGCTCCACGACAAGTCACAAAATCATTTATTCAAGTGTAATTATTTTATTACACTTTTATTTAAGAAAAATCCTTGTGTACATGCTTTCAAATGAGATGAAGCAAAAGAGGATAAATTAAAAGCGTGGTTCTTCAAAGCTTCAATGAATAAAATTATTTTTTAGTGGTTTATACAAGCAAGAGCTTACGATTGCCAGGACGAGAGTATTATTAAATTACTGAATTTAGATACCTCTAAATAATTGCAACTTTTGCTTGTCTACATATTATATAAGTATTAGCGTATTTTATGAAACAGCTTGCATCTATAAAATATTCATTGCTTCTCTAAACCAATTGTAATAAAAGCAGCAATCACCGGAAAAGTCAAGTTGTATACGGGTATATAGTAAAATCCATACATTATCCTGTCATATTACCATTATAGAGAAACACTTCCAGTTTTTCTTTAAAGTTCAAATGAAGTTCATGTTTTTATTATTTCTTTGTTTCTCTTTTCGATAATGACCAGGTTGCTGGTGATTATGACGAGGAGAAGCGTAGCACAGTGGCAAAATAAGCTGCATTAAATTTGAAGATATGCACAAGAGTTGATTTGCCTATTAGCTTGTTTTATTGGTCTCCTGTTCAACAACGATGATGATGATGATGAAGATTATTATTATTGCAATGGAAGAAATCCCAAAGGCTTAAGTTATGTGCTGTAATACGGGTATATTCTTTCCTTTTTTATTAACTAATGTTGTTTTGACTTTTCTTCATCCACATGTCGCTTTTCTTTTTAGCTGCATCACAAAACCTAGTGCACAACTCATCCACTCTTGATGATGTCGACGAGATGAATTATTGTAAGCTGTTCGTCTTGTTTCAAGGCTTTGCAGTTACTTTTTTATACTCCTGCACCAGTTCTATTTGGGGTTACTCTAGCAGCAGCCTTGTTCAGCATTTGCTCATTAATACTATCAATATCCTCACTTTGTTTCATTTTTCGCGCAAGTGAAATAATAAAAACTGCCCATGATCATCCATCAATTTAGTTTTATATCTTAAAAAGGTATCGTGTTTAAGGAGGAAGTTGAAAGGAAATGATAAAGCATGCAGTGAAAAAAAAACGAAAAGTGCAGCCAAATTGAAAATTCATTGCATTATTTGCATTTCACTATTGTTGTTGCATATCATTACTAGATCATTCTAATTACTTAATTTTGCATAGGAAAATAATTTTATCCCACTCATTTGCACACATTTTTACTTCATCGCCAAAGCGGTTATGAATGAAGAATTCTCTCATGTACAATAATGCAGTTTAGGTATAATTAATTAATTCTGTTCTTTCACTCACATTTTTATAAGCATTCGTAACGTAAGAAGAAGAAGCACAGGGTGAAGTGTAGTAAAGTGTAGTATTATCTAAGAACTTGTTCTTAAAACACAACTGAAGAAAAATGTGTTGCATTGCAATAGCAAAAGCGTTTCTACTTTAACGAATTAGTAAAGTACACGATTTCTTACGTGCGTTTTAATCTAACAAAACATGTTTTGTTTTCCTTTCAAACATTATTTGCAAATTCATTAATCGAGAAACAATTTTTATGGAATAGCTAGAGTGTTTTTAGCGCAGGGTTAATGGTAATGCAGGATTTTGCTGAAAACACTATAATTTCGTTAATACTGCAGACTGTAATTATTGATCTACTCATACTTGACTTGTGTTATGAATAATGTCAATTCTCGCCAAATTTAAAGAATTTTAAACTCTAAAATTTGACTTTTAGTAACTATTAAACCAAATAATTTTGAAAATGGTCATGCAAATGAGCAGTTCTAGATTACCAAGCTACATTGCAGAACCTTTTGTAAAAATTCCACTCCTTAACTTAAACCATGCAGTTATTACCATTTTGCAAAATTGCCAAATAATGTGCTCCACGATGCAATTTAATTGGATCTGGTACTTGTCCATTTTTTTTCAAAAGATGGATGGCTATTTTGACACCTGCTTATTTATGTGCTGTGTAAAGTCTCAGAAAAGGAAGTTGCTAATCTCCCATCTCAAATGAATACTTTCGTGCAAATTTCCTTAAAGAAATATATTTAATATGGACTAAAAGTGTAGCACATTGGTTAAAATGGGAACTGACAAATTAGCAAGAAGAAGATTCTTTGCAAGGCGAACATAAAAACATGGTTTAATTATAATGGCATGTTGGAATTTCACTCTAAAAATTGCAATTTCAGAGTCTATATTATAGAGAAGAGTTTTTATATCATTGTTAAAGAATGGTTCAAAAGATGATTCTCCAACTTATGGATAATACCAAACTGGGTGTGGGGCCTAATACATTTTCATTGTTGATTATTTATTGTTGACAGTAAGGTTTGACGGTTGTTCAGCCAAGGTTAATGATTTGTTTTGCTATCCCTTCAACTATTCCTATCTCCCCGAGCATATTGCTTGAAATATTTATTTCTTTTTCAGAAAATGCATGAGTATATATGCAAATAATCACACATAGCTAGTAAAATATTATGACATTCTTAGAGCTTGCTTGGGTAAGATGAGAGATGATCATGCAGGGAGGAACATATAGAACGTTCAGTAGAATTGGTTAAGCAATACTCTCTGTCGGCGATGATATTTACATAACATTAATTTAACATTCATCGAGTCCACAATGCAACGATATCCCTATTTATGTCTACTGCGTTTATGGACAGTATTTTAAAGTAACATAAATTGAATTCGTACAAGGAAGGGGTCCAGGTTCAAATACATATTTTATTAAGATTTAATTCAATAAAATAATTGACATAATACATGTACTTTTAAAGATAACATAAGAACAAAACATGTGATGGGTGTAAAAATCAGGTTGCTTTTAAAATCTTGTATAATGAAATCTCTCGTGAGAGTTCTTTTGATTGATGATGATTATGATACAAGTTTTATATCAGTTGTCAATGAAGTATTCTGAATCAATCTTTTCCAATTCATGTGGGTTCTTTCAAATTTAATATGAAAGGATAATTGGAGAATTGGGGAGCAGCGTTGAAACTTTGAGAACTTTTCTATTAACAAAAAATATAAATCTAAATGATAGATAGTAATATAAAGTTTTTACTGCATCTATAATGTAGTAAAACATGTTTCATTTCAAAAGTTTAGAAATCAAGCACTTTTTCGTCTAGATATTCACCAGGTATTAACTTCTTTTTTGCTTATGGTTTCCTAACGTTTCTCACCTCTGGTTTTATGGACGCCTCCATGAAGTTGCTTGTTTGAATAAATTGAGCACAAAATATTTCTATGAGGAGATAGAACAATAATAAGAAGGAGCGCCTTTTAGTGAGTAGTAAAAAATACGTAATGCAGGTAGCTGAGTTCGAATCTGTATCATTTAAAAATGCGTATTGCCACCAAAAACCACTGTTATTTCAACAATAGAGTTTTTGGAATCACAGCGTTGCCTTTCTAGCCATTTGCTTTTCTCCCCACCACAACAAGCATCGTTACTTTTGCTCGTTAGTGGCCAGCAAACACCACCACCATCACTTCTAATCAGCATCTTAAAACAGGTTCAATTAGATCAACATCATTTTGCAATTAAGCTTGGAATCCCTCCTTATTCCCTTTCTCTCCATATACACTGTATATAGCATAATATACTGCATAGGATTAGCACTAGCTGCAGTAGCACCACCAAGATTGGATAAGCCGTTTTATGCGTATAAAATCTAGAATTTTATATAACGTTTGTACTAATACGTTTGACAAAGCATAATATTAATTTGAAAGTGATTTATAAATTTAAAGCAATCTTTATATTCCTTTCTTTCCCGTTCTCTTTTCCTTTCCTGCTTTCATTCGTTTCTTTTAGTTAAGGGAAAATCGTTTTATTGCCTTTTCTGAGGAGACACATTTTGAAAAGTACGTCGCTTGCTATCGTGATTGAAAAATTTACCTGCGTGATGGTGATGCCCATCGCCTTCATTATTATTCCAGTCTGCTTTCCTCATTTCAATATGCTCAACGAAACGTTTGCATATCAATTGTCGTGCTAAACACGCTTTTAATGTGCTCAAAGTATTTTTTCACAGCGTAATAATTAGCAGTTCGTATCAATCCTGTCATGGCTATCAATCAGTTTATATACCTACTTACCTATACATGGTCAAATATTCTATTCAAGACGCTTTGTTTTCTTTCCAGCTCTCAATTCAAATCTAAAATCTAGTGTGTTGCTTCAGCGTTACTCCTGTCACGGTGCTTACTAAATGACACATTTTATTGATGAGAATGGAAAGGAAATCTTGAAATCCCTGATTCACCACCAAATTCTCCCTGTTTATCCCAAGTATCAAAACAAAGAAGTTGTAACCATTTTGATTGGTTTTTTGGCAGAAAACGATTTATTTTCAGGAAGTGAGGAACCTTCAAATTGAAGAACGCGACTCCCCAAATGAAAGCTCATGATTCATTCTGACTTTTTGTATAATTGCTAAATTATACATTTCTCCTTCACCTTAACTAGATATTCATCTTTAGAAAAAAATATTCTATCAGTTATAGCCTTAAGATACAAACTGCAATTCAGCAGCTAAACCCTGTACTTCTCTTTTAGAGTACGTGGTGATTAAATTGTTAACAATCAATAAGTCTTTGAGCCGGACTAAGATAAATGAAAGGGAGAGAAGATTAAGAAATTAAGATTTTATTCTTGCACTTGACGAGACAAAAAGATGACTACAACGCGTATCTCTAAGCACACCTCCACTGTCTCGTTAAACAAGCTCAATAATCTGTGAATTGTATCAGAAAAGAGTTGTAATAAATGAACGTTGAATGATTATAGAGACAGGCTCGTCCGAAAATCAAGTGAATGAAAACAGTATACACTAATAAACATGTATATTTATCGTAGAATGCATTTATAAAAAGAAACAAAATCGACGGCAATAGTAGGAAAAAGCACTTCAACTTTGAAGTTGATTCTTTGACAATTAGAAACATGCTTTAGGAAAGGACTGGGCTAAAAAGTGAATAAAAAAGTCAACCAACTTCTTTTTCTTATGCGACAAGTGGACATGAAGGAATGAAATATTAATCAACAGCGTTTCCCTATTCAATCATTACCTATCTCCTTTACCTCCATCAATGCATGATAAGGTGGAATAGCTAGCACCTCAAACGCCAAATACAATCAGTCAATCAATCATCAACAAAACATCATCATCAGCAGTAGCAGCAGCAACAGCGTCATCAATTAGCCCTTTGAATTTGCATTTGGTCTGCTTGGTTAAGTGGTTTGGTGTCAATATCGATGTCAACTGGTCAATCTGATTGCAGAAGGACTGAATTATAATTGTTGTATTTGTAAATTTTGATAATGATGTTTGCAAAATGTTAATTTTGTCACAAATAAAAAACAATAAATTTATGCAGAACAATATGCAAGCCAACAGCTATTATTAATTTGCTAAAAGTGTTTCATTTTTATTAAACGTCTTTCTAGCTAATGATATGTTGATACAAGCGAAATTTATTTCATACTTCATAGACATTGTTGTCTGCCTTCTTGTTTTACGTTCTTATAATAAAATAATTATAATATTGAATAACAGGAATAACAATAAGAAAATACAAATACGTTCCACTTATTAGCATATATTAGCCACTTTCTGCATTAGTTATTCTCAAAGCGTACGTAATAATAACAATATTAACAAGGGTAATAATACAAAGGAGAGAAAGAGAGATTATTATTACCATTTTATAATCATAATCATCATCATGATTTGCTCCTCATTATTTCTACCACATGTTTTCTTCAATTTTTACTAATAACTTGCGAAGATGTTTCCTTTAATTCCCCTATAGTAATTTAGAGGAGCAAACAAGTCCAACTGCAAGGCAAGAATATAGTGGATGGGAGAAGAGCGGATTACCTACCAACCAGCTCTTTTTTTGCTAAAGTAAAATTCTTTCATGCCTCTCTTTTCTGCTTTTTCAACTCGCATTTGTCTGCATTTTATTTCTCCCATATGTTCAGATGTGTTGATTTGATATTGCAACAGCAGCAAGAAAAGCAGTTAGTTGAAATGGTAAATTCTCCTTTAATGAATGACAATTTTTGTTTTAAAACCAGATCAATCGATAAAATAGGAGTAAATTAATGACAATAATGCTACTGTTGTGATGCTGCTCAAGCAAAACATGGACATTTGACAATGCTTGCGCCCAATTACTACTTTTTAATGCTAATTCACTTTAACCCTTTCCTTCTCATCAGCTTCATCGATCACAAACAAGGAAAACATGGAAAAGAAGCTTAGTCCTTGTTTGTGTTCAGGTGAAATTGTAAATGTCACGTCATTATACTTTGCTCAAATTTATTATCTTTAAATAATATCAAAAAGTTCATACTTTTTAAATAACTCGTTGGCAAAAATCGTATCTAATATGCTTACTAATAATGTGATTAGTTTCAGAAGGAAACACAATTTCAGCCGAAGGCTTTGAGTCGTTTATTTTTATATAGCGTCATGAATTAGTGAGTAAAGATTGCTGATAGTAGAATTATTTTACCTATGCAGAGTGAGTATATCCCAACTTGTCCTCTAAAAGTACAATGCATCCAGTGAAACTACCAAGGCATGCTATGAGCCCTGTTTAATTGAATGGCAACTAATTGTAATTTATTACCGTAAAATATTTTGCTATTATGTTTTGGGGCAATCTGAAACTAATTTTTAAGAAAAAGTAAAGGCTGCATTTTTTGCATAATTAATTTTAGCATGCACAACTGTTAAAAATCTCAAAGATCTAAAATGCAATTCGAAACTACTTAAAATTTCTGAACGTGTTATTTCAAAACAAATATAATCTGCGTAGTGGTCTGGTTAACAATAAAATTTCCGATTTGTTCTATTTCATCATCAGATAGTTACCATTATACAATTGTATTTGAAAAAGTGGAATTTTATTTGAAAATTGTTGGACAGATGGACTGATATGATGGAGGTCTAGGACATAAATTTAACATAACTATTTTTTCTTTCTCTCCTTCTTATTTCATCATTGAATTTGAATTGAAATGATTTTTTCCTATTAAATAAAGTATCTACTTTGGCGTTCATGGCCACACAGTAGATATAGGCATGGTTTTGAATAAAAAAAGAAATATAATGGAATCTGGAGAAGCGATACTAATGAGCTTGAGAATGTATCACGTTCTTATTTTTTCTTTCTCTTCTCCGATCAAACATGTAAAGCCAATAAATAGTATCAAGTCTAGTTATTTCATAATAAAAATACCAATAATAAGAGCGAACAAACAAGATCAAGGAAGGAATCCTGCCTAGCATAATGAAAAATGTTGAAGTTGCTAATTATTTGGACCTTCCCTTTTCATCCTCTCCTGCTCCCTTCTTTCTCTATCGCTTTCTTCTTCTTTATTACGGTGATGATGATAGCCAAGAAGAAAAAAGTAACACAGTGGCATTCTAATCAGCTCAAAAAGATATACGCAAGACTTTTACTGCTTACCTTTTAAGTAATATGAATTTCATCATAATAATTTATCCTTGTTTACCAATTTACAGATGATTTCATGAGACTCTCACAGAGTTTCCGCAAAAAGCAAGAACATAATTTTAGAACTGGCTGAGTTATTGTGGCAAGACATTAAATTCAATTAAATCTGGAAGCAAACCTTTTGTTTTAAAAGAAAGGAGTAAAACCGAAGCTTACTTTTGAATTGCATCAGAAAAGTCAGGGAATGGGACAGAATAATAAAATAAAAAGGTGCATAAAAGTACCCTTTTTTATTTAAAAGCAAGCCATTGAATCCATTTACCTAAAGAGAGTTTTGACAACGAAACCTTTTAAAATAAAAAAAATCAATTAAAGTTATCCGTGTTAAATCAAAAAGCATTAAAATAGCTAATGCATGGATGTGAATAATATGTAAAAAGGGTTCTGTAGTTAAGGCTTTGCTCTTAAAATCCAAAGCAAATTTTACTTTTAACTTCTCCAATGAAATTTGGAACTTACAAAAGCCCACATAAAAAATAAAGGGCATAAATTCATAAAAATAGAAAGGCTTTATTATGAATATAAATTTCCGGTGGGATGTTTTAATTATTATTCAAAATCTTGTTTTGCTTCTAAAGTTTGTAAATTTATTTCAGAAGTAAAAGCTAAATTGTATTGTCAGTTACAAATAAATTTTCCCTCAATTGGTCATCATGAGATTCTAATTGTTTGCCGTCGTCATCCCATCGTGATCCGAAAGGGAACTGGTTACGACCCAGGTAAAACTTGGCTGACAGACTTTAGAGGTAAACTGTGAAATTCAGGTAGCTTTCTTGCAAGACATTTGGTTCAGTTAATCGAAAAGCAATAAATCCAACACAGGAATGTCCTTTCAACAAACTGGTTTTCTGATAATATTAATATCTTGCTTGTCTCTTTCTCCCTCCTAGGTAAAATCTTTTTTACTTACACTAAAAATCCATTGACGCTCATTCAAGACGTCGTCCACTACTGATGCGTAGTAAAGTAGCTGATTCGGAACGAGAAGAAAGATTTAGAGAGGTAAAATGAAATAAGAGTAAAGTGGAACTTAATACTTGCTTGTTTCATGTTTTTTTTGCATACTTTTTTATTTTTTCTTACTTTACCTGAATAAAGTTAATTTAAGCAATCGATAAAATGAATAAATACGGTCGTGTGTGATTATCATTGTTTTAATGGACTATTTTATGCAGCTCTTTAGAAAATTTCTTTTGTGATGGTCATAAGAGAAAGATGATCAAGTTGTTGATCCTGCTTAAATGCGTTTCCACTTTTATGATCTGTATTTTATAGGGCTATCGTATATATTGTGTTTATAGAGCGAATAAAATCTTGGACAAATTTAACTACATTTAAATAATTGCTTATGATGCAAGTAAAATCCAAAGAGGAATTATTCTGGAGTATCATAAAATTTCCTGTAACAAGTGGAGTTGATGTGAGCTTTTGAGACTGTTCAAATCAAAGTGAGGTGTATACGGTGAATAGTTGAGTAAATCCACTTAAACTACTTTGTTTTGTTTCAACGCTTTAATCACTCAATCCTCTGAAAGACTCTTATCCAACTCTTTTTAGTAAAAATGAGTAGTCCATTTGTACTTTTACTATATCTTAAGAGGAGCAAAGCATTTTTCTTCATCAGTTCAAGATACAAATGAGAACCGTTTTTTCAACCTTTCACTCCATATTTTCCCTCCAAGGTTAAAAATGTCTAAATATCCAATATATGCTTAACAGATGAGAAATAAAATTTATGTATTTAAAAATGCATATTTATTAGTTTTCAAACGCTTCATTTTAATAGCTACTGAAAAAAACACAGCTCCCAGGTTAAAGCCGACAATGAAGGGGAAATATTTCATTTATTTTCTCGTCAGTTGAATATCATTCTCGTTACCATTCACTGACTTATATTTCCTTGAGCTAAAAGTAAATTGAAGGAGTTCTCTTCTATTTCGTAGTTTGTCAGAAATCTTATAAAAACACAATATTATCACGCTTCTGTCTGCTTGGAGAGTAGGTCGAATTTATTATCTTCTCAATTTTTGTTAAGAATTCACACCCAAAAGGAGTTCTAATCTGCACTCCTTTCACACATTATTCTTCTTTCTTAAATGGAAAGAAGTTTGATACATTCAATTAATTTTTCTTTCTTCTTGAAAGAAATTACATTTTGACCAAATTTAAATACTGCGTTTTTACACAATTTACCTATATTAACAAGTTAATTCCTTAGTTAAATAATTTAAATTGAAGCAAGACTATATATTTATATATGCGAAATCTGACGAGAAATTTTGATATTCATTTGGATAAAGCAGTTTAATCCTTAATTAGTAAAGATGCTGAATTGCAGATAAACCAAAGTTAAAAAAAGTTGCAAAAATCACAGAAAAAGAAATGAAATGATTAAAGTTTGAAATTTTGATGATGATAATGAAGATGAGCTTCCTCCAACCGGCCAAGAGCAGAGAGGTGCGCTATTCATGTAGTTGCTGCTCAAAACAAAAACATGTACTTTCAGTTTGCTAAAAGTCTGAACTAAAGTCAAAACACGAAAATCTTCACAAAAAATAACTTGAATTTTTATAGAGTTGCCTAATGAAATATAATATCTGGATCTCCGCTGCTGTCGTCATTATTGCAATAAATAACATATTGTGATTTAATAGTACGGCGATGAAGATCATCTAGGCGATAATAAAATTTTACAATGAGCCTGTTCCCTGATTGCTACCTGTTTTATCCAAAGTGTGAACCTTTGAGATCTACAATACTCGGTACAATATTCAATGCATACTTAAAATTATGCATGTTTTCTGTGCTAATTTAATACAAAGTTTCTTATAAATATAGACTTCGGAATCTGAACAATGAGAGATGCATATTTTGATGAAAAAAGTAAGAGAGAATGAAAGACAAGCTAAGGATTGCATATCACATAACAGTCATTTATTTCTCTGATCTTTTTTAATGCCGGCACCACTACATCATCAACTTCAGATAGAAAACGATGAAATAATTTGTACGATTTGTAATAACGATTTGTCCTTACTTCTCAGAGCAGCGTCCACTATAAAAGAGAAAAATAGCCAATCTTATTTGTACGATTGAAATTTGATATTGTAAAGGAGACAAAGAAGCGTAAATATTATTTCCAGATAAAAACTATATAACAATAAGAACTACTAATACAAGAAACATTTAGACGCCTGCTTGCAATATTAAGGCATCAATGCCGTTTAGTTTCGTTTTGTTGATTTTATCATGGTGATTAACAACAGAGCAAAGAATTTGTGAATACCCGGGTTTTAATTTTTAATATACCTACCTTGTAAGGAAAAGAGAAAGTATTTTAACAGAAATGATATCATTCATTGTCAATTTTCTAACAATTTTCATTGGTTTTGTTTGCTATATTTCTCTGAAGTCACGCCTTGTTAATTTCAAGTTTTGGTGTCAACCGTGTAAAAGAAACTTGGGCTTAAATAATTTTAAACTTTTTAATTGATTTTTAACCTGTTCATTGGTTTTTCCTGCGGAATTTCATTTTAAATTTTTAAGTGATGGGGATGAGTAATTTATGATTTTATAATTAAAATGCTTAACCAATTTACTAATCAATGACATGTAAGCTGAATCTATATGGAATACAGGTAAAAGGAGGACGTTTTCGGTCGATTGAGCAATTAACTTTGTTGACAAAACGTTGCAGATATTTAAATTAATCTATTATTATCTTTGCTGAGGTCAAATTAAAAATTCCTGAGTTTAAATCCAGTCAGTCAACTACAAAATTGTTTGCCTAATCGGAGAATATTCTCTGATGAAACAAACAAGGGTATAATTAACCGATAAATTTAAAAATAAAAATTTTAAACTACAAAATAACAAGGAACTGTGGTGTTAAAGCTTTCAAGTGAAATTATTAGCCGTGAAATTTTAAATATTAGCAGTAAGCTCACCGATTCAATCGGGCTCCACCCTTGTTATGGTCACTCAATTTTGAAACACTTTCGCATACTTTGTAGCTTAAATAACATCTGCAAAACCTATAATTGTCGAGTGACATGAGTTGGTGTCGGAGAAATAAATCAGATGTTATAGGCGAAGGAAATTGGAGGGAAAAGTGCTAAGAACCTAATGATATAGCTTGCTTTGCATGAGCAAAACTGTCAATTATTTTAATTCCATTTGACTCAAAACATTCCTTTCCCCTTTAAACACTTTTCTCGGCATAGTGAGCTCCATGAAAAAGAAATGAGGATTTATAGCGAAACAGGGAGCCAGGAAAAACAAAGAGTCCCATTTTGAAACCATTTTATTACATACACAGAAAAACAGGAGAGGACAAATGAATGAAGCCGTGCCATACTAGAAAATGTTTTCTTGTGGTAATTGTAGTAATATACACGAAACTGTATCATGAATGCATGAACAAACAAAATATAAAACAAATAAATAAAAGAAAGCTTGAATCAGAAACTGAGTCCTAAAATTTATATTGTTTCTCAAGGTAAAACCTTTAGTCGTCGCACTTCTAGACTAAAGTATTTAAACGCTGAGTAGAGTACAACTTGAATTTAGATACTTAGCACAAATCATGCAATGTTTGGATTAATAGCTTTCGAACAACTTACGTTATTTGGGTAAGCTTTCTTTCCCTTTTCTCACTTTAGGTTAGAAGCAAAAGAAGACAAAGATTCATGAAGTTTACAAATTCACATATTTTTTGGATGGTGACAAATGTTCCTTTTTAAAAGAAAAGTTCCGATCCAATCCAGTTCCGTTGAAAAGCAAAAATAAAGTTATTAGAAAAATATGTAACGACTGTGCTATGCATTTTTGGCGTAAATTAAGTAATCCTTCCAATTTTATTGGAAACTGGGATATTCGTGCTTGAGTAGGAGCAGTGGGATTTTAGAAAAGAGATTAATATGTAAATTAGAAGCATATAATATGTAGTTCCTTTTCTTACTTGAAGTTGTTTGTAAACTTTTAATAAAGGTCGTTTGCAAAACAAAATGCCTTCATTTTAATGCTTTGTAATTAACTAATGAATGCAAACATTTTGCAATGGAATTTAAGTAATGGATTGATTTTGCATTCCAAGTTGAGTAAATTGTAAAAGTTATTCCAGTATTGCTTTGAAATATGCACCTGAAATTAAAATAGCGAATGAAATGATGGATTAACTAGCAACGTAATGCAAAAATGTTCGACCTGTAATAGTATTTTTGTATCTGGTCAATTGCAAAGGGAAATTACAAGTTCACTGAAAGATCTTTATCTCAATTTGACGTCAATCTTAGCGGATGTCACATAATATTGAGCATTTATTTGTTGATTTAAAAATTATTCTGAACGTGTGGTCTATATAAACACGAATTTATTATGGACCTTCAATGCTAATATTTGCCATTTTAATAAATAACTAGTAACTATGAAAAAACACAACTTCATCGTTTTCAATTCTTTAATAATGTATGGATATTTATACGAAATACCCAAAATAGAAGAGTGAAGACTGATAATTAATGAAATTACGAAAAGTGATGATGAGATTGACTAAATAGAGCCAGCTCACTAATGCTTAAAAAGACGTCGGTAATTACTGGCCGACATAATTAACTGTAAATCATTGATTATCAATTTAGAGATGACGATGCGTGAGTTTAAAAGCTTGCCTCTTGTAAAGTAGGAGGTTCCTATTATAATAATAAATGTAATGAAGTGAGCCAGCCAGGCCTCTTGTATATTAACTTTTGAAATAATTTATGAGTAAAGTTTATTCCAAGTCTATAATAAATACGTTGATCGTGTTATGGCCAGTTACCTCACACAGACGAAAGCGTTTTTAGAGTAAACCATACCCTTCTACCATTTTACTCATTTTGCCATGTCGAACTGTGGTAATGGGCATTGTAGGATGTGGAATCTTATTGTCCATTTTCTACAAATATTGCATCAAATAATTCAAGCTAAAATATCCTTCGATATATGAAAGTGACTACGTTTCGCGGAAAAGTATTTTATGTAAAATAAAAATCAAACGTTAATTTTATAATTCCATATTTATTTTTTATTCCTGTATTCTTCTACAAACAAAATCTGATACTAATTTTTCATTCAATTTTAGACAATTACGTACTATAAATAACATACAATTTATTATGTTAGCTACACACATATATAATATTATGCATAATAAAGTTTTCCACAATGTTGCATTATTATTCACTGTTTTCTCTTCCTCTTTATATTGTACATATTTAAATACATGAAACTGAGTATCCGAAGGTAAATAAAAAAGTCAATCTCTTGCCGACGAGATTCGTTATTTTGTTGTAGTTAAAAACAAAAACAACTGAAACGGTAAGAGATAATTAACTCCACACGATAAATAACAACGTTAATCGTAAGTCAGTACTTTAATATGCAATGAATTACTCAAACACAGAATTTTTGGTAGATTATTTTGTCCAGATAACGAGTCTGATAAAAAAAGACTTTCAATAAAGACTCAAATAAGCGGATAATATTTTAGGGGGATTTAAATCCTGTGTTGTAGTCACACAAATGCATATTAAACTACAAAGAACAGGAGATATTTATACACGGTAAGGTTTCCTTAATTATGAGGATTTATTTTGTGATAATCTTTATATACTTATTTTTGGATTGGTACAAGCATGCATCGTTTGTTTGTAGTGCAATGATGATCAATTTAAACGAGCGAACGAGCACTAAACTACCTGCATCCTTTGTATAATTAAATTATTAGTTAATTTCACGTGTACGTGCTTACGAGCGACTTACTTCATATTGTAAATTATAATCCTCCGAGTCGACAAAGATAGAACATTCATTTGCTTTTCCTTGTTGTTTTAATTTAATAACGATAATTTTAATATTATATGTAGTTATTATTATTTTATAGAAATAAATTAATACTTAGCAAAATTGCTGTCTTTACATCTTAGGATTTAGCAAAGAATTCAAGCTAAACGCTGCATTGAGATAAGGCGCTCTGGCCTGTAAAGAGTTGGGATGGCCCGGGAATGGACCGACTGGGGGAAGAAGTCCTCCAAGTGATGGTGGTAACAACGGTCTTGCAGCGGCGAGGCGAAGTTTCTCAATTTCTGCTTCCTGAAGTCTTTTGGCTTTGGCCCTACGGTTTTGAAACCATATTTTTACCTGTGAAACAAAAAACAAACAAGAAAAACTTATTACTCAAGTCTATTTTCAATTTCAAATGAGCCAAATATAATCAATAGGATGAGAGCTGTGGGCAAGAAAAAATATGGGAGGCTACTTCTCCTGCAATTAATACTTATCATGTGAAGAATGCTCATACTAATTTGATTCAATTGATTTTTGAATTAGTTGCTTTCTGGACGGGAAGCAAAGGGTGGAAGCCAAAGAGGTGCTGTTCTTGTCATAATTATTATCACGAGTTTGGGATATCAGAACCACAATCAAATATACCAATTGAATACTTTATACGTTGCAGTAATATTATAAGAATTGTGGTGCTCGTATTGCTTGAAGTTTATTGCAAGATGAGAAAAGCTAGCAGAGAGAAAAAATACAAACCAATAATAAATTTACAATTTGTATCTCATTATTATGCTTTCACAACACATACACTATTTTCAAAATAATATTTGGCTTTACCAACAACCCAGTAACAAATTAAAAAAGTAAAGATACAAATACTTTTGCTTGAGAGAGAGAAAGGGAATGAAATAGATTTTCATTTGATATTCATGGAAGTGTTGCTGCATTATTATTGCCAACTCCATCATGTGGGATCTTTATATATGGTTATGTCAATTAGTTTTAACAAACTCGATTCTTCTGATTCACCTAATAATTTCTCATCAATGTCATCATCAATTGAGATTGGAATGACGAGTGAGTTTGTAATGCAGAAAATGAAGAAATTGCAAAAAAGGCAGTTTTTGTTGAGAGAGCATCGAAAATAAATAAAAGTTCTGTGGGCAGCTGGTTACTGCTAGGAGACCTTATTAAGAATATCAAATCAATGATAAAAAAGTACGCATTTGTATTAAAATGAAAATAATTTGCCACTCCTTGTTTTAGTTGAATTCGTATCAATAATAAGCTGATGATGATAATTTGAAGAATGCATGGGCAAAGGAAATGGGAAAGAATTAGTTATTAGCTATCACACCTCGAGCTTATTATTTGGTAGCCTTTTACAAAAAATCCTTTATAATTGTATGGATCATCCCAATTATTCATTCGATTATAATTGTATCAGACAAAAAATGTTTTCATGAGCTCGCAATTGGCAGGTAGATAATTGAAAAATGTATGTAAATTCAATATGCAAGACTACCTTTTATTACCATTTAATATGTAAAAATTAAAAACTTGATTTGTAATGAGAGAACCCAAAACAGAACGTTGATGTGCTGTACAGCAAAGCCAATATTTTTTTTGAAGAGTTTGTCCTCTGTTTGGTTACTTAATGGACGATGATGGTGATTGATAAGAATGAAAATAAACTCTAAAAATGTACACACACAAGCCGGTAATATAACGTATACACTATCATTAGCAGTTTTCTTATAACAAATAATTTGTTTCTTAGATTAGAGCAAGTTGTCAAGCAGTGGCAGGCACACTTTTGGTTTATAATAAAAATATTAAATCGCATAAGAAACTGATGTATTATAGACAAGAAAATGACAGAAGGAGAGAAGTTGCCTTCGATGTAACAGATTAATTGACTTATGAGCATAAGAGCAAAACAGGACAACATATGACCATGGCGGGGTGACAATTACGTCATGCATCTCTTTATAATTTAATAGTTTTGTATAAATTAATCGAAGTCCGATGGGAGTACAAACATAATGCTACAAAGCTAATTATTTGCCAAAAGAATTAGCAAAGTCAACAGTAAGTAGCATCACGACTGAGGTTATGAATTAGGTTATGTTGTGACGAAATTTATAAGTTGACTTGTTGCAATCTCAAATACTATAAAGTAAAAATGTTCATGATTAACTTTAATATATTTAAAATGACAACTTTTCAAGTAGAAATTTCAGGGAGAAAAAAGGAACAATGAGTCTTGAGATCAAACTTACTCATTCCGCATTGCCCTTTTTGTTGGGATCTGCAGGTAGCAAGGTTTTTTGTAAATAAGTTTACAAATTTAAATACAACTTTCATCTTTTTGACGACTTTTTCGTAAACAAAAGCAATTATGATTTCCTCGAGGAGACATCTCTTCACACAACCTGTCTTACAGATTTTGTCAGTTGAATGCACATACATCTTCACACATCAATAGAAGTGGTTAGCCTGTTTGTAAGGTCAATAATCATGATGAGTGGAATGGAGAAAAAAAACAAGTAAATAAATTTTTCTTTACAATCGGTTCGTGTAAAACAGTGACGGAGAATACAAATAGTAATGACAATGATTATTTTTTCTCATTTGGATAAACTCTGAAACAAGAAAACCACCAAACAATCATAATCAGAGCGGGGCACTTTCCTTACTGCTTAACATTCTCAGAGCAAATTGGTCAAGATTAGAAAACTTGAAACGGAAAAACGCGAATAAAAAAGTAATAAAATAAAAGTTAATGGCAAAAGATAGCAGAAACGACAACGGGAGAGAGAGTCCCTATAGCTTGGAAAAAATAAAAAAAGGAATCAGGTAGCCTTTTACTTTGCAAACAAAGTATCGTTTTTATTATTTTGATGATAATTGTAAAGATCGTCTTCTCTTCATACAAATTTCCTTGTTATTATTATGACCACTACAAAAGTCCGAAATCAATCTCTGGAGTTGAAGATTTTTGATTAGATAGATGGTGATGTTGAATAATTTTAGCCTGAAGAAGATTACTGGCAAAGAGAGAGATAGAGCAGAGAGAACAGAGACACCAACTCTGTCGGAATCAAAAAAATAACTACCTATTTCTGCAGAAAAGAAACGAGATATTTTTTGCTCCGGGTAATTTCATTATTTAAATAGGTACTCCATTATTACTGGGTATGCATCATTCTACCAGACAATCAAATGAAGTGAAGTGACATGAAGAGAAAAAAAACCAACATATTAGCCAATTAATATCGTATTAATTTATTAAACTGTAAAGAAAAATTTTATGCGCAAAATTGGCTTACTTCCAAATACTGAACATCGTTTTAAGGGAAAGAGTAGCCACACATGAACATTTTCATACATTCACGTAAAGGATAGATCAATCAAATAAAAAACTGAAAAGCAATTCAATCTACTTATTCTTCTTTATAATAAATCGTTGAATTAAAAAAATCCTGAATTGTTTTGTATAAAGTGCAAAGGCGAAAGCTGTAATAAGGCAGTGTTTGCTTTGCCTTTTACCACCTACCAACTTACTTATTATACCTACCCAGAGGAGAAAAGGAGAGCCCAGCGCATCAATAAAAATTTGGTTGTCGTTAGACAAGGAGACGATGATGTAAGAGTCCTCGTCTTCATAACATATAGAAACATCATGTAATTAAAGATGAATTAATAACAACCCCGTGGTAAAGGATGAAACGCCCAGCAAAAGCAATTAGAGGAGTATAAGAGTCCATAAAAATGGAATTGTAATGATAATTTGACTTATGATTTATTCAAGACCAATCTCTCTTTTTCATTTCACCTCAAAATTTATATAAAGTTATATTATAAGATGGGCAAGCAATGCATTGGTGATGATGGGTGAATGCATTCTCAGAATAGTTGAGTTTGAGAGTTTGACAGAATCCCGAGAGAGAAGGAGAGAAAGATAGAAGGAAACATCCTGCCCAAAAATGCCTCACACTGTGCAATACAAACTTGTCTACTATTTCTGAATTAAAAGGGAAGAGAATGATTGTGATGCTGCTGATGATGGTCAGACAAAATTGGAAGAAAAATACGGAGAAAAATAAAAGACGTTGTTTGTTGCTGCTCCTGCTCTGTTGTGTTGTCAGCATGAAATTCTTCTCTCTCATTCTTCAGATGGAGCGGAGGAAAGAAGAGAGAAAGAAGAGAGTGGATTCACAATAATATATCTTCTCTGTCTACCTGAGGTTAAGTGCCAAGTGAAGACGTGATGCCACCATGAATTCTTCTACAAAATATCTATAATATCTCCATGCTTCCCCCAATGGAATACATTTTTATTAGGGCTCACATCATGCAGCGAGAGTACACAAGTTTTGTGTTGACTTGCTGACCGCAGTATCATCATCAACAACAACGGAGAACCGAAGAAGCGATTATGATAAGAAAATCCATAATCATATTCCCATTTAATACTATAAAGAAAAAAGAAAGGGAAAATTCAGAAAAATGAAGACGACGACGACGTAGAGCGTCTCTCTAATCTATAATAAGCTAGTGAATCGCCAAAGGAGAATGTAACCATTTCACCAACTTCATCATATCACCCGCCTTTGCCACCACCGGGATGAGTGCCTCATGCTGAATCAATATAAACAAAAACAGGGACACAAACATATTATGTGTAGTTTGTTTTGAAAATTTTTATATTGTTGCAATATGTATTTAATAATATTTGTTATTGCATTGTCTGAATACTTTTTCTTCTAACAATTTCATATGTTTTTTACAATACGAAAGAAACCGACACCGATTATTGCTGAGATATCGGTAAAAGTTAAAGTATACTACTAAACTTTCCTGCCCTAGGAGACAACACAATTTGGTATTATAAAAATTTCAGCTCTCACAGTGTGACTTTTTGTTTGAAATACATTCAATGGACAAAAAATTTAACAACAAAATGAATGAAATAATGAGGAAAAGCGGTATTCAAAAAATAGTTTTAATAGAAGGAATACTAATCCGAACGCTAAAAATGTGTTTCCCAAATATTATGTACTAAAGCAATATCCAAATTAATTCTAAAATAATTTTGAAGAATACATTTCATGCTATAAATTGAACACATTTCAAGTAGTACAACGTTGATTGGAATATAAATACAGTCTTATCGTGTCACGTCAGATTTAAAAAACCGGGTAAGTATAACTATCACCATCATTTATTTAAATCGTGATTAATACGACACATACCTCAGATAATCACGAGGTTTCCTGCTTTGTTAAAAATGGTGTCATAATGATGGTCCGGGACAACATTAACCCTGACAGTTATTTTCCTTATATTTTGAGAATACATTGATTGGTGAAGTCACAAACAGGCAAAAGATAGATGCATCACCAAAACATTCTGATAATTTAAGCCTTGATTTGATTATTTCTCCCTATTCTTTCGTAATCCAGAAATAAAAAAGAGGATTTATAAATGTGAGTTATAACTGTTTTGGGGATGAGAATGAAGAAAGTGATTGAGGAGAAGATGGTGAGATCTCTTTCTCGTTGAATCTCTTTCTTCATTTTTGTCTCATTATTATCGTGATCAGTGTCACTCTCAGTCATCAAGAGAATAGCCGTTGCATTCTGGCTTATCGCTGATAGAAAGGCAACAAGAACGTAACGTTATGTTTTGATACTGCTGCTTCTGCTGTGGCAATGTTGATGACGAGGATAATAATGAAGTGACTTGATGCGTAAGCTGTCTACACATGTTTCCCTATGCAAGAACATCAGCTATAAATAAATAGAGTCAACAAAGAATCTTCCGTACAGTGGATTCTGGCGTACGGTGAAGATGGTGGTGAGAGACCGACCGACCTTTTCCCTGAAGACTGACTTTGAATTCAGTAAAAGTTGCTGACGACAATAAACAACGTTTACTGATCCTTCCTTGTGATAATATAAATGGTGATGTGAATGATGTGATGATGATGATGACAACCACTAAAGGGGATGGATAAATGTTGTTCATGGTGATGATGAAGAAAATCATCGGCATCGTCATCCCCATCAGCATTATGAAGTTAATCTTATGCAAGTTTTACAATGTACTTAAAAAATTTCAGAAGAAAATACTTCTCCAGCCGTCCTTACTGCTCATGTCATGTTATGTCGCTGGAAAGATATAAATTTATAAGGAAAATAGATTTATGCTTATGGAGAAACACCACCAAAAATTGTAGTTGAACTGATTAGCTTGTTGTTGTTACTGTGCTCCTGCTCCTTACGTCTATTATTAACACACTTATCTTCCAATTTAATACTCAATTATGTTGCTTTTGAATAAACATACGCTGTTGTTGATAAACGGTTTTTTCGATTAAAAAACTTTCTTCCTCAAATACAAGTGAGAATATATGTAAAAATCGTGTTTTCTATCTAACAGTGAATAAATTATAATATATCACTTCAATATGAACAATATATTTGTTTTGTTTTCTATAAGTTAAATTGTCAATGTGTAAAAGCAAAGTGGAAAGCTCGGTTGACTGGAGAGAATAAATGAGTCAGTGGATATCGGCATAAGTAATTTAAAAAAGAAAGAGAGAAATTATCCTAGGGCTTTTCCTTTTTTAATCTCAAGTCATAATCGATGGTATGGGCATAGTGATACTCATGTCGTTCGAGTCAATAACAACCCAGCGGCGCAGTTGGCAGCAGCAGCAATAGCAAAACAACCTAAATAAAAACTCTTTTTTACCATTTTAACTATTCCATTGTGATTTGATGCATATGCAATCGATCAACAAAGATTAACCTTCGACCAAGTAAATTGGTATTTTTATTCAATCCTATGAGGACATTTAATGTAGCCTAGGCAGAGAGAAAGGCAGAAATCTGACAATGACAGCGAGAATGATTTCTCTATTTGCTCCCTTGAGATTTATATTGCGATATTTTGTATTCATTCATAGATTTCCAATGGGGTTTGATGTGGAGCTGCTGCTTCTATAATGGTCCACTGCGTTGCTCTTATGGTGGTATCACGGTGCTAGAAGATACCAATCACGGATCATGTCCATTCTCACCAAATCGTTTTTGCTTCAGCACAGAATGCTTAATAAATTTAATAATATTATTGTTCTCTAACGTAGTACTTAAGCACTTTTATAAACAGAATAGGGTGACCCTTAGCGGGACTCCCTTATGGTTTTATTGCTTATCACAAGACAATAGAGAAAGACACTCCTCCTGTTGCCTCCTTGTTAAGTCATTTATTTCCAGTAACAAGAAAAAGAAAGCACTCACAGAGTGGACGAATAAAATGTTATCTGTGTGAAATAAATTTTCTTATCTCTTTACAAACAAAATTTTCTTCGTAATATCATCAAAAAAGCCAAAATCATTGCTCGTTCATATAACGCGCTCAATTGCAGCTGCACACATAATAGTGGAATATTTAATAGGAAATTATGTAACAATGTTCTCAACGTATCCAAAAATGCATTATATAATAATACATTAGATTCTCATTCAGAACTTGAAGTGAGACCTTCATTTGTTAAAAATGTATTGAAAACAATGGGGTGTTTATTGCAACAGTGAAAAATGTGGTGACTGCTTTTGCCACTTGCGATGAAATAGTCCGCAAACAAACATTAAATCAGGCGACAGAAAATCAGTTATTTTACGATAACAATAAAGCAATAAAAATATTGGAGATTGAGAGATTATTTTGACTAGCCCATTTCAAGCAAACTCAATTATTTTTTCAATAAAATATATTTTGTCACTTATATTGTTTGATGATATTTTTAACGAAATATCTCGTCTACCTTCAAATTGTAAGATAAGATATGTGGAAAAATCAATTATGGATTATGCTAATATAAGCAATTTTATTACGGAACGTATACAAATCATGCGTCAGCCACGTCGTATTTTGGTATGTAAGTATCTGACAACAAAATAATAAAATAGTTAAGCTAATGATCAGAAAGCTATCAAAGGATTAAATGAAAGTCCCTTAAATCCATGATTGGTTTAGAACCCACAAATTAATCAAGTGAGTGGACGAAGGAGTGAACAAAATAATAAACGTCATTATTCAAGAAATGTCAACATAATTGGCTACTCACGACTCAACATCATTGCTACATGTATTATATTGCTGATGGAGGAAAAAGTGACACGTCCGGTCCACAGGTTATAATCAGGCCCACTTGTAACTTCCCATTCTTTCTTTCGTTAAGAATTTGCATTGGAGCAAAGTAAAACAAATGATACGGGGTTGATAAAAATAAGTGTTGGGATAAAAATAACAAGTTAATTTAGGTTTTGAAAAAGTGAATTGATTATTGAGCGATAGTCACATAATAAGCAATTTATATAACATATTATGGACTCAACTTTATATACTGACTTTAGAATCTGAACAGAATCAACATTATAATAATAATTTTTGGAAGGTATAAAAAAGCCGGACTTGTCCCGTTTTCAGAAGTGAGAAAAGCAGCAGGGTGTGTTTTCTGTGTGTGGACAAAAAATTTACATAGAATTGTTTTATAAAATACTGTTTCACTTGTTTCTTGTAGACCTCTTTCTTCCTGAACCAAGAAACCTTGTTACACTAATGGAAAGGAAATGTTAGAAAAGTGTTGCAAGACAAATATAACTGCCACCTCCATGCCAAGATCAACGCATCGTCATCATTAGTTACCCTGAGGAGCACCACCATCATTGATAAACTGCCACTTTATCGTAATTTCTTTTCTATTGAATAACAACTTTATCGCTTACTTATTTAGCCTATCTCATGTAGTATTAAGTGAAGAGTCAGCATTTTAGCATGTTAAAAAATAATGACGTGATCAATGCATTACCAACATTGTATAGGTATGTATGAAAGGAAAATGCTGAGGATGTCTGAAAGAAAGAAAAGTTCGTGTCTTGTCCATTTACCTCCCACTTGTGACAGACCATCCCCACCAAGTCAGTACAGTAGTGACCACTCGGGTAAGTTCTCAGATGCACACACAAAAGCAATATTTTGAAAATTAACTCCAATAATTGAATTAAATGTTAATTAACTTTGTTAAATAATAAAGATTAAAATCATATAATTCTAAAAGAATCCCTTATAGATCGACTGTCATTTTATCGAAACAATTCATCTCAATTATTAAAGACACGTTGGCAGAGTATTGCAATGTCTAACCAGATTAAAACGTTTTCACTGATCCATCCTCTAATTAGAATACTTTGCCAGTAATTGCTACAATGGATTTTTATATTTGCATGGATAGTGATATAACTACCAGGGAGTAACTATTAAATCGTTTTTAATTTGTATTAAAACATCTGTGTTGTCATGCTTCAAAAGAGTATAAAGAAGGGCAAAGATCGAATGGAGTATTAAATCATGCACAAGAAACATGACCGCTTCGCACATCAAAATCAATCTAGTAATTAGCTACTCTAAAAAAGCTCAAAGTAAAACTGCTCCCGAATATCTGCGCACTCTCTTTTCTTCATTTATATTATCAACATCCACATCATCTGGAATGAAGGGTGAGCTCTCAGATGGAATATTAATCAGTAGGAAGATGAATTTCATTTGTATTCGGTACGCCCGCCCGTAGGGAATCTACTTTATCCTGAGAAAGCAACAACTGAACAGAAATAAGTTTTTCTCCCTTGTCAATGATTAAAGCAATTGTGGTGGGGATGGTGGTGTCTCATGTTCAGGTTTATACAAACTAGGGTGTTTTTAAAATTTGAACTCAAAATTGAGATTTCTCAAATTTTAATTATTCTTGGAATGAAATAAGCTTTTGTTTAGCATGCAATACAAAATTTAGAATAATTTTCGTTGTGTGATTTCGATTTGCCCTCGTATACTACAGACATTTGATTAAATGGTTTCTGGTTAGAAAAAACATCTTTGAAATGTGTAGTCGCAGTAGTACCAAATAATTTTAATTGCTTTTTTTCTGGAATTGCTGCTGCATAGAGACTTTCTTATGTCTACCGGTCTTCAAGTTGGCTCGAGGTAATAGTCTTACATTATCAATTCATTTAGTTTAGTACCTTGTTATTTAGAGGAGGTAATAAAAATTTTGCAATTAGGAACAAAAATAATTTCTACAACGAATTAGATTTTGCACATGTTTATTCGTGAAAGGCCGCAACACAGGAACTTGCATTATTGTAGTTGAATCAGATTAAGATCACTAGACTTAAACAAATGAAATTTTCTTAGAAAACCAGAATTTGGATACGTCAGGAAATATAAAGAAAGGGCATGTATTAAATTTTGTAAAGTAACCAAAAACTTATTGTTATTAAAATTTGCAATTTGAAATTTTTTATTTTTAGTACAATGTAGCATTTACCCACAATACGATTTTAGTATTAAGGAATGGAATTGTTGTAAAACTGGAGTCATACCGAGTCAGTGACAAAAACTCAATTATTGAACATAACACAAAGGAAATTAAATTCATTCCAGCTCCCTGTTCTACTAATAATCCCACCTTGAACGAGCAAACAGGACTGCGTGAGACCAGAATAGTAGCATTACTCCCAATTTAAAACTGAAATGCACACAAAGGGGAAACTGGTTCTCCTTCCTCCTTCTCTACAAAAAGTATTATTGGGGCTCTCTGTCTACAATCCATCAAGCTTAAAACAGCTCTTTTTAAGTTTACAATTTTCTACGGCAAAATCTTAAATAGTTTAGCATTATTTCCTACTCAGCCCTAATAAAGGGAGCCCACAGCACTTTTGCTTTCAAATTTTTATTGCAATTTGTATGTAAAAAGTATAAAAACCGTATGCTTACCTGCGTTTCAGTAAGATTTAGCGAAGAAGAGAATTCGGCACGCTCTGCAATCGACAAATACTGTTTTTCCCTGAATTTCTTCTCAAGTGCGAGTAATTGCTGAGTGGTAAATGGTGTGCGAGGTTTCCGATTTGGCTTGTGTTTTCTTAATTGACAACGGACAGGTGGGCCAGGTAATCTAGGCGGGAGAACACCTTCTGAAACAAATGGAGTAAATAAATACGGGAAAGATCCCTTTAAAGCTGCGTTATTTTTAGATTTTTAAACTTAACATGTTAATTTTTAAATGTTTAAATCACAATTAACGCAGTATTTATACAGAAATGTTCATATTCAGTAAAAATTGACACATTTAAATAATTGGGTTCAAACATTTTAATGTCTGCTTTGCAAGTAGTTTTGTGCTTCAATTAAAGTTGGTCCGACCAGTCATCTTGCAATACTCAAACTAATAATTAGAATGCCGCCTGACGACAGCTAATCAATGGTGATTAGCGAGAAAGGAATTGCCTTTGAGGATTAATTGAACTCTTCAACTCTTCTCATTAATATTGTTGCCATTTATGTCAATGAACCTTTTGAAAACAGCAGAAAATAAAAAAGCAGAAAATGCACGCTATTGGATTACTTAACCGTTGTTGGTTAAGGAGAAAGAAAGGCGTTTAATGAGTTGGCCCCTTTTTACTTTCCGACTAATATTTGATCATTCCGTATTCATATGTCGTGCCATTTCATGTCAAGGTTTAACATTTTCTCCTCTAATATTCGCTCTTAAAAAAGAAATTCCCAGTTTGAAATTATATTTTCTATTAATTAAAAAGGATGCATCAACATAGTGAATATAATTTTGCCAAAGTTTTCTTTGTTTTTTCAACCTTTTTTCGTAAGATTTGCATAATTAGTAAAAAATATTGTACATCAAGTAAACGTTCTTTTAATCCAATGTTGCGACTAATATTTTATATACAAATTCTCAACTTGTATAACAGTAAACATTCAAATACTTTGTTGATAAATCAAGCAGCATTTTATATACCGTAAGCTAGCGTTTTCAAACTAATAAAAATTTGACTCCTTTGATTATATAATGCAAGTATAAACTACTTAATTACTTTATTATTTTTCTCTGGAATTTTCTTGTATTTCGTGCGATTTGGTAAAACGCAATATCATAATTTCTTCAGCAAAGGTAGTAGTTTCCACATGTGCAATTACTAAAGATGCTTATTATATACCTATTGCCACTATCAAAGGAAACACATTGAGGCATTTGCAGAAGGTACCTATATATATTGATAGACAAATCCTAATATATTTAATAATATGGCTAAACTGAAAATAATTCCAGCAATTACTTAACAACCCCTATTAAGAAGTCGAACGAAAAATGCCAACCAACCGCTTATATAACATCTCACTTTAAAAAAATCTTACCTAGCATGCTCTGTAAAAACTGTGTAAAAAATGAAGAAATATTAGCGAGTAACAAATAGCAGGCAGTTTGAACAAATATCCTATTTTATTAGAACAAAAAAGGAGACGATTATCAAGAAAAACACGCAAAGAAATGTGTATACAGCTTGGTATGCCTTTTCTTTAAATGAAACACTAAAAAGCATTATATCAATTATTTTTGAGCTGCAACTTTGTCGTCGTTCTGTATCTTGAAAGGAAAATAAATAATAATCATAATAACTTCATAGAATAAGTTATGTTATAGTGTATTGCATAGATCAAAAACAAAAAAGCCGGTTTTGAGTTACTCTCCGGTCTGCTTCAAAAGAGTTGCAGTAGTCTTTCTATATCTTCCTTTTTAAAACGCGATGTGAGTGAATAAAGTTTAACGTAAATATAATACAGAGAGTTCTGACTTGATCTCATCAAAATCATAAAAAACTTAGCAAATTTCTTTAAGCTAATTTTGTTGTATTGAATTACAAAAAAATTTGTTCTTTTCACAATTACTATATTAGAAGTCAATTTTATTTTCCATTTCGTGAATGCCAAATTATTCATTGTTTCACTAAATAAAGGATACCGCATGCATGAAATTAGATTAAAATACCCAAACTACCTTGTAGAAGTAGCACTATTCTTAAATAAACCAATAAATTGAATAATATTCGTTTATGACAGAGCTTGGAAATGTGCAGAATGCTACAGGAAATCATGCAATATGAATAGCAAATGCCGTCTCGTTTCAATTTCACACGACAAAATTTACAAAACGGTTTACGAGGTTATGAAGTCAATAATATTAAGATGCGAGCTGCAATGTTTTTGATGAAAAAGGAAAGGGAGAGGAGGGTAGAACAGAAACTGAACCAAATGAAATTCTAATTCCAAAATCCTTGTGACGGGTAACTCCCAGCAATTAAAAAGTCTCTTTTCTTTTCTGACAGAAGCTCACAAGTTCTTTATTTTCTTCCCTTTTTCTCTCTTTTGTGAGTTGGTGTAAGTGAGACATGAAAAGTATCGAAGTATTATGTATGTTTTGTACCAATTTGATTCTGAGCCGTCGGTTGCTCTACCTTGTTTTTTTTGTCTACCTATAGTTTTCTATATGAAAATAAATTAAGAAAACCTTTGCGTGATTACTTAAAAAAGGCACACATATTCTATTATGTATAGACAAGTTTGAATAAATATTATTCAAAAATGTAAGCGTGGTAGATACCAACCATTACAAAGCCAACGTGGGGCGCCCATATACACTTTCTGCTGTTATCCTTTTTTGACGTAATGATGCTGCTCATAGTTCTATTATTAAATTAAATCGGAAGACTATACCTACTCCATTTTTGGTACTCTATATTTCATAATATTTTAATTTAAAATATTTTGTCGCACTGCATGATTCGGTTAACTTGGAAACACCAAAACAAGATGGGATGTATAATCCTAACGATAGTAAAAAAGGAAACGGAAAGAAATGAATGTGTAAAGTCAAAAAAATCAAAAAGGAAGGAAATAGGCTCTTAGAACAAACGAGCAAGTGCCCACTTATATTAGAAAGGGAAGGAATCAATCTGGTAATTACGTAACATCATTCAACTCCATCCAATGTCTATTTTGAAAGTAAAGTGAACATACAAAGCCGTTGCATTGCGTTGGAAGATTCACTTTTATTTTTCATTGGAGATAGCTACCCTATGTTTTTGAATGCGCATGACTATATACATTGAACGTCTCTGTTGTGTACTTATATATTCATAAAGGATAGAGGGTAAGGAAGAAAAAGGAACAAGCGATTAATATGTCACGGCTATATGACCAGTGGAAACTGACAGTTTGAAAGAGACTAGTAATTATGTTAAATGGCGAACAAGAAAAAAACGTTATGATGATATCACGGAAACAGCTTTGTATATGATTTCCCAAAAATGCATGGTTATTAATTTATTTCGAAATTTGTGTACTACGCCACGTTTTTTTCTTTTTGGTTGAATGAAGTGGTCAGTGTACACAAGTGGAACTGTCAAACAAGCTTAAAGAAATGCACGCATTTGTTCATTGTCAGTTTTAATTTCCTTCAATATGTTGTTGTTCAATGAAAATTTGACAAAGTTGAATATTAAATGATGCAGTCTTATTATTTTTTCTTTTCAAATGAGAGGTAAGCAAAAAATAGACAGACAGATCAGAGAAGCTTCTGAACAATTTTTTTTTTAATTGTGGCATACCCAAATGTGGTTCTATAACCTTGTTTCTCCTATTAGGTAGTGGCAAATTACATCGTAGTTTGGTCAAACCTACCTAATTCAATAAAAAATTGTGATTTTGTATGTTTGGAACCAAATTAATTTATTTTCATTATTTTTATTATTGCAGCTTTCAAGTTTACTGCATGGAAGTTGGCTTTGCAAGAATTCAATTAATATTTTTATTTAAATTGATATTGTAAGTAGTTGCAATAGGAAAAATGATAAAACTAATTTAAAATGGAAATTAAATGTTTCAGAGGTTTCCAAGGCTTGTAACTTCTGGGTGGGTGAGTTTGCATTTTGAAACTATTTTTAACTAATTTAAATAAACCTTTTAAATCTATCGCAGTCCACTATATTTGCATTTAGAACAAATTCGTTGTGAACAGTAATAATCAGTATAATAAAATGTATCATTTTGTGAAATTAAATTTGTCCAGGACATATTTCATATTACTGTGGGTGGTTCTATTTACCAACATAATTTGTATTTCGTGTTTGTTCAATGTTGGAAAAATTGGATTATAAAATGCATAATGGATTATTACAAAACATGTCCTGAATTCGCGTTTAATAATAAATTCACAATTCTTATAATTTGTATATTTTTGACAAAATGATACCATTTCAAATACAAACTAGGAAAAATACTATTAAACCAACGGAGGCCATGTATGCACACAGGCGGGGTCTAAACCGGAACCGATTACAAATGATGACTGGGGCAATACGGTACACAGCTTACTAACATGTGTTCATTAAATGTGAAAAGTTATAGCGTTTAATGAAAAGGTACTTACTGCCAGGGGTTGTATTATAGCCCCAGCCTAATAGTGGTAGAGCCCATGTCGGGGTCAGGGGTGATATTGGCGACGAATACGATCTTGATGACGTTGGACTATGATCGGGAGTACCGGAAATGGAGCTAAATGCGGAATTAGCTCGTCTTACTGCTGCTAAAAGCTTTTCTTCTTGGCTGCAAATAGAAAAAAACAAAATGTATAAATTTATTTTTCAAATTCATATAAATATCAGATTTTGTAATTAAGTTTACCTAAACTAACTTAATTTAAACCATTCCAAAATTTGCTTAAAAGGTAGTTTATTCATTTTTTGCAAAACTTTTAATTATACACAAACATTAAAATCTCATTTTTCAGTGTCATATAATAAAATATTTGTAATTTTATACATCAGACTTCTTGATAACCAGCTAATGAAAAAAACTAGTGAAAATTTACCGAATGAAAGAGATGAGAAAGATTTATAATAGTATTAATAAAATAATTCTATTATAAAAATTTTCAATTGTGCATTCTACCAGCAGGACGATTGCACGAATAAAATGCCTTGAAAAGAGGGACGTCTGTATGCATATGTCAAAAAGGAGTGTCATATGAGGACAGTGCATTCAACTTTTCTCCAAACCATATTTTTCCTTTTTATTTGAAGTATGATTCTCTCTCACAGTGGTGCTTGGATGCGGACAGGAGAAGTGAAAAAGTTGACAATGAAATGAATGCTCTTTTTTGAATTACCTTTCCAGCTTTTCAACTCGCCTCAATTGAAAAGAAAGATGACGCATCTGACTTTATATCAACTGACGAAAGTAAGGCCCATGATATGAACATATATATATGTGTAAGCCTCGAGTAGGAGCACGAAGATCAATGTGCCGCTTTTAGCTTTTCATTGTAGCGAGTGACTTTCACGTTGTTCTTGTTGTTAATATTTTCTGTTGTGCCGTTGCTTTGTCATCCCCAATCCAAAAGACCCAACAAAAATTCAATTGTGGATGATATTGATAACATTTCAAGGACTCTATAAACTCTATTTTGTTCATCTTTTGTCAAGAAGTGTATTATAAACAACTTTTCATTATTCGGATTATTGCTTTCATTTTCCCTGGCTTTATTATTCTCAAATACTCCTTTTTCCCTCAAGAGAAGTGTCAAATTTACAAAAACTCTGGTATAAAAAACATCACAAATGTGTTTACCCCTTACATCGTTTACTCAGCAATCAAAAATTGTCCAATAAATGTGTCAGTTAATTAATTTTCATTACAAATTATAATTATTACACATTTGCCCAAAGATTAAATAATTAATTTGAGTTAAAACAAGTTTAAGAACTTGAAGTTTGTCAATAATTTTAAACTGGAGTAAATTCAATCACAAGGATTACATTGCATATAATTTTGTGATTTTCATGTTATTAGTTTTAAAGCTGGAGTCTCGGTTGATAGGATGAAAGAAGAAAAGATGTGTTGGATTATTGGGGCGGAGATATTCCCTTGTTTGCAGCCCCTTTTTACTTCTTTAATGCCAACAACCAAAAAAGAAAAATGATGATGATAGGATCTGCGTAACGCGCAATCCGACTTGTGTACAGCTCAATCCTTACCACTGCATTATTATTATTATTGGGACTGGATCATGGTGTTATGCGATATGCGATGCATTCAATTCATAAAGCACGTAAAAGGTTGATGCAACCTGATCTTGTTCATATTACGTAAGCGAACGAGAAGGAAGAGAGATAAAATGTACTTTATCTATCTGTTCTTGGTTGACCCTCCTTCTTCCTTTTTATACGCGTTGTCACTCCAATCTTACCAGCTAATCCGGATTCAGACACATCATACATAATAAAATTGTTATTATCACTGTAATAACTACTTGTATATTGGGTAAGAAACTTGATAACCTCAACGGATATTAATGTTTAACTATCAGTTTATAATTAAGAATTGCAATTTGCCGATAAAAATAATTATTTTACAAACTGCCAAAGTTTTCCTTGTAATTATTTGTAATTGCCTTAAGAATTACAAATGAAATTATGAAACTGCGCTTGGATTGATTTATTAAACCATTTTAAAATTTATTCTAGCATCATTGACATTTTCTGGTACGTCTTTGTATTTAGTCAATATAATTAGAATTTTCTTTGGCAGATTGATTATTTCATGTAATTTAGAAACAATTTTCTTGTCACAAACCGCAACTCATCATCGTTATCAACGTTATTACTCGTATGTTTTTGCATTCTGATGTATTTACTAGGAAATTTGCAATACATACTACAAAATTAATTATGTCTTTCTACCAAGAAAATTTATATCTATTTTGATTACGCCGTATTAACCATTACATAGTGATTGATATTGTGAGTGATTGATATTATGAGTGATTCAATTTTATGATGTCATATTTCTACAATACTTAAAATATTCCTTTACAATTCATCATAAACTTAGTTCCAAATTCTAATTTTAAAAAATATTTCATATGGAAAAAGTTTTTTACCTGAGACATGAGGTTCTATCATTATTGCTGTCATCACTGTCTTTATCATCTTTCCCGAGAAGTGATGCGACACTAAACGACAGCTTTTTCTCAGTCTTATTATCCTGTACCAAAGAGCTAGGATGATGAAAAAGGTGGTGATGGTGAAGATGATGATGATGAAGGTGTTCCCTTCCTCCTCTTTCTTCACCATTTGTACCCTTTACGCTGTTGTGTTCCACATCTTCTAAATCTACGTCTTCGTCCTCGTCATCAACATCTTCGTCTGATGTGGGAACATCGTAAGTTCCCTCTTGATCATCATCCTCCATATCTAATTCGTTTTCATCTGCCGACGATGCTATCATATCTGATGATAACGCCTTTGCTTCTGAATCGGACATCTTCATTTGAAAAGATTTTGCGCTTTTCATTGGGTTTCACAATTAAAGTTATTTCAATCCGCCTTACCAAAAAGTATTTGTTTTTGAAAATTAAATGCTGGTTGCCCCAAAATTTGGTAAATCTATTTTACTCTTTGTAGGAAATAACGGCTGCGCTTTTATGCACACGACAATCACATACACTGGTACACTTTTCCATTTTTACTTCCTTGTTTGTAAAAAGCTATTTGCAAACCATTTTGTGAGTCTGAGTGAGAAAATGAAATGGAAACAATCTGATATGAAGAAATGCAATTAATGGATCATTGTTTTTGATCTAATCTGAAAGAAAGCTTCTTCTAATATTGGCTATGAATTAGCCGGGGTAATACTTGACAGTGTAACTTTTATTGTAGCTATAAATTGAAAATAATTTGATACTGATAGTTTCCTTTCTTTTAAGCTGTTATGTTTTCCTTGTGTCAATTACTGCTTATTAAGAGGGAAATCAGCCCCTATTTAAATATTTTATGTGATCATTAATTCGCCAAATTAAACTTTAGAATCCTTTCATGCCGTCACATCACATATCACATTATATTCCGTTTCCTTACAAAATTGCTTTCTTTAGATTATTTAAAGAGACAAGAATTTCCTAGCTTGCTTTTACAACTTTGTCGCTTCATACATGTCTTTTTCAATTAATTCAGGGACAAGGCTTTGACCAGTAATAATAACAACCAGAGTTTCCCTTCCTTTCCTTTTTCTTCAACAAATAGCATAATAAGGACATGAATTTATTATGCTTGCGTAATGGAAGCCTTCTTCCATCTAGAAAGGAAATAAATTAGCCTTTTAGCTCCACTTCAAAATAGGCAAAAATACAAATCGAAACTTAACTGCGTTAACACTGTTTTTATGGCTACTAAAATAATACTTTCCAGTTTTCTCTTTACAATTGACAAGTTATTACGTCCTCTGTCGATTTCGCAAAGTGATTGTAAGTGATTAGCTTTGGCAAACAAATGACAAAATATGACAAATAAAACGCGTTATGCTGTACTATTCTTCCCAGTTGGAATCCAGGTATGCCCATTTCATGTCAACTTTGTACTTGATTCAATGTTATCTTTGCGAAGCTGCCTGTCATACTCCTTTCTCTTTGTTCGTTTTTCTTCACACACACTTTCTTTTTCTGTTAATTTCTTTTTTACTTATTGTTTTCCAGGCAGCGTCCTTGTATAAACAAAACTTGAAAATTTAATTTAGGATTTGCATAAACTAAATACAATTCGACTAGTATGTTTTCCAACGTAGATTGACATAATATTCAGTTAAGGAATTGTGCTGTTTTGTTAAATAGACTACATAAGAATTTATAATGGCACTTAAAACATTGCAACAGCATTGCGCCTTATTCCGAGTCACTTTCTCTGAGAAAATATTAATAAATATGAGCTTTTTCGGATATGTTCAATTTCCCCGAAAAAATGTACAATCACCGGACACATTCACTTTTAGTTGTTTCCTTGGAGAATATCTCCATTGTCAAAATACAAACAACTGATTGTTATGTTTTATGAAAATCCGTGATTTAAAACAGGAGCACGTTTTCCTTTTAAAAATAGATTAAAAGGTGGAAAAACAAAGCCTCTTTCTGATTTCTTTAGTTCACAGTTAAAACATGAAATTCACACACGGATAATTTTCAGCCTCCTCCCTTTTTTGCTCTCAAGACATTTTTTTGTTTCTTTTCATGTGTGCCGTTTCTCTTAAATCGTTCCCTTTGAGTGAGTGACTGTTTAGTTTATGAATGTTTGTATGTGAATGACACAGGGGTTTTCTCAAAATTTTTTGGCTTATGCCAACAAAAACGATAGACTAACAACGAGAACGTAAAAACTCGTAGAGTGTTGCAGAAGTAGAGGTGGTGGTGAGCGCTCCGTAATCATAACTAAAACGTTGCCGATTTTGTGTAAGGAGAGGGAGACGTGGGGAAGAGAGGATTCGGTAAATACGTCGAGTGAGTGAGAGTTAAGTAAAAAGCAATGCTATTGCTGCCTTCTCTCCTGTTCCCGTACTGCTTCAACTTGAATCAGCAGGACTACTATGAAGTGAGCTAAAAGAGAGAGCACCCTGTCTGACCATGTCTGCTATACTTGGTACTGGTTTACTGGTGCTGGTGGGCCTCACTTCTTCTCGTTAACAGTTCAGAACACAAGTTTAGTTACTACTACCACTCCAACTAGAACATACACAGCGTAATATTAAGGGTTTTCGTCATCTCCTCAATTCTCTTTTCTGGTTCTTACTTTAGTTTTGCTTGCCGTTTTGGCTTTTTGCATCCTAACAGCAACATCATAGTAGATAGTGTTGTTATATCATCATCCTTGCAGTTGTATCATTGCAATGCGTAATTTCCAGTTAGAGAGGGAAAAAGAGAAGTAACACCAGAGCAATCTAGTCTGAGCAGTTCAGCATGGCAAAAGAAGTCAATTTTAGTAATCTTATGCTCACACTTTTTCCTCTCAAGTTTGCAAAAGTTTCAAACAGGACTTTTGCTTTTTATGCAAGGATAAAACAAATAATAATGAAACTTTTAGCTTTGTCTTATTCCCTTTTAGAAAGATATATACAACAGCAAGAAGAATACTACGGAATTCTTAGAGGGAAAAATATATATAATGAAATTAATATGTTTTATTAGGTAATGCTGAATGAATGCTTATAGAGAAACTATAATGGCAAATAAATGTGCAGTATTTCCAGTTTTCATTTTCTTTTATTTTGTAAATAATATTGGTTTTTTCAAATGAGCAAGCAAGCACGGATGAAAGGAATGTTTTACACGAATGCCTCAAGAGAAGAAGAACTGTTATCAGATCGTAAAATCTCCTCGCCATCACCACCACCACCGCTGAAATTTAACTAACCATTGGGTATAAACTTGAATTATCCAGTTGGTTAATAATTTTATGCGAGTCCATTGGGATTCTTAATTGCAGTGGTGTCTAGATCATTAGTAATTGATGGGCAATTGATAATTTCTTAATTTATAACAAGTAATCAACTGATATGATAAAGTTTGCACTGGCGTAGTGCTCATTCTTGCATGGTATTTTTAAATTCCTTGTATTTTTTCCAGTTAAAGTTTGTTGTTTCGTGAGCGATATGTGAGTGATTTATTACGCTTCAAATATGCAGCAATAGCCAGCAACGGTGGATATTAGTTGCGAAATATTTATACTGCTGAAGCAAATATGTATGAAATCCAGAATACAAAAACGCTGGGAACATTCTCCTGAAACCAATTTACGTCGTTTAAGCTAATTGGCTTTAGAGAGGCTTATAAAAATACCATTCTTCTTAAAAAATGCTTCATGTCATACTATTTGTTATTTTTTCTCAAAAATTAATTATTAGTTTGTTTAAACATGCTAGTAATTTCACTTTGCACGATTAAGCACCATCCTCATCTTCATCACTCCTCGACAGAGCATAACACTCACCTTTTAGCCTTCATTAACTGTTTTGATAAGAATGTTTTTATCGTGTACTTATTTAGTCATTCAAAAAATCGCATCTATATTTTACAAAACATTATTATCGTCATCAGCATCATCATCATCGATGAAATCAGCAAGGGAAGGAGAAAAATATAAATTATAGTGATAAATACTAATAAGATACCTTAATAATATGCAAATTAACTTATATACAAAAAGTCTTTATTTTATTTTAATAAGATTTCTAAGTTAGTAATTACTGCTAAATGCTGCATGTTCGTGTCACACCAACATCCTTGCTGTCATTATGTGCAAAACAGACATGCAAGGGGGGTTTTATTAGTGGGCATGGGTAGTGCCTTTTCCCGGGTATTACCCACTGCCCACCCACCCCTAAAAAAGGTGGGCAATAATGTACAAGTGGGCAA